>JAENPR010002208.1:0-71196 GCA_018135685.1 Themeda triandra
GAATGGCCCTTAACCATGGCTCCACCGCTCTAGAAGCGCCATATTTGCACACACGACTATGCTACCGCACGGCCCGGTTCCTACGTGTCCTCGGCTCTCGACACAAGGTCAAGCACGACCGTATGCCATGGTTAAGGCGTTTTGACACCTCGGCCCCCACCACCACAATGTTTGTCATCACCCAAGAGCCAGAACGGCCCTTAACTATAGCTCACGACTCCCGAACATCCATAATTGCACACACGGCTTGTCGCGCACGGCCGGATCCTGTGCATCCTACGGCTCTCGGCACCGGTTCAAGCACACCGTACGCCATGGTTAAGCCATTTTAATGCCTCTCACCTCTCCACCATAGAGTTTTCCATCACCCGAGAGCTGAAGGGCCCTTAACCATGGCTCCACTGGTAAAGCTGCCACATTTGCACACACGACCATGCCGCCGCATGGTCGGTTCAACGCGTAATCCTATGGCTCCGGCGAGTCAAGCAAGCCGTACGCCATGGTTAAGGCATTTTGACACCTCGGCCTCTCTATCATAGCGTTTGTCATTGCTCGAGAGCTGAACGGCCCTTAACCTCGGCTCCACGGCTCGAAGCGCCATATTTGCACACACGACTTTCTTTGCCGCACGGCGGTTCCTATCGTCCTACGGCTCCTCGCACCAAGTCAAGCACGCCCATTCACCATGGTTAAGGCATTTTAACACCTTTGGCCTCTCCACCACGGCGTTTATTACCGCCCCGAGAACCCGAATGGCCCTTAACCATGGCTCCACGGCTCTAGAAGCTGCCATATTTGCACACACGACTATGCTACCGCACGGCCGGTTCTGCATGTCCTATAGCTCTCGACACTAGGTCAAGCACGGCCGTATGCCATGGTTAAGGCGTTTTGACGCCTCGGCCTCACCACCACAATATTTGTCATCACCCGAGAGCCCGAATGGCCCTTAACTATAGCTCCACGACTCAGAACATCCATAATTGCACACACGGCTTGTCTTTGCCCGCACGGCCGGATCTGTGCATCCTACGGCTCTCGGCACCGGGTCAAGCACACCCGTACGCCATGGTTAAGCCATTTTGATGCCTCTCACCTCTCCACCATAGAGTTTTCATCACCTAAGAGCACGAAGGGCCCTTAACCATGACTCCATGGCTGCAAAACTGCCATATTTGCTCACACGACCATCTTTGCCGCACTGGGTCGGTTCCAACGCATCCTATGGCTCTCGGCCTTTGAGTCAAGCATGCCCGTACGCCATGGTTAAGGCATTTTGACACCTCTGGCCTCTCTACCATAGCGTTTGCCATCGCTCGAGAGCACGAACGGCCCTTAACCTTGGCTCCTTTGCTCCGAGCGCCATATTTGCACACACGACCATCTTTGCCCGCACGGTCGGTTCCAACGCATCCTATGGCTCGGCTTGAGTCAAGCATGCCCGTACGCCATGGTTAAGGCATTTTGACACCTCTAGCCTCTCCACCACAGCGTTTGTTGCTGCTGAGAACTGAATGGCCCTTAACCATGGCTCCACGGCTCTAGAAGCGCCATATTTGCACACACGAATATGCTACCGCACGGCCCGGTTCGTGCGTGTCCTACGGCTCTTGACACTAGGTCAAGCATGACCGTATGCCATGGTTAAGGCGTTTTGATGCCCTCGGCCTCACCACCACAATGTTTGTCATCACCGAGAGCCTGAACGGCCCTTAACTACAGACTCCATGACTCCGAGAACATCCATAATTGCACACACGGCGTTTGCCGCACGGTCGGATCCTGTGCATCCTATGGCTCTCGGCACGGGTCAAGCACGCACATGTACGCCATGGTTAAGCCATTTTGATGCCTCTCACCTCTCCACCATAGAGTTTTCCATCACCTGAGAGCCTGAAGGGCCCTTAACTATGCCTCCACGGCTCCAAAACTGCCATATTTGCACACTCGACCATGCTGCCGCACGGTCGGTTCCAACGCATTTTATGGCTCCCGGCTCTAAGTCAAGCATGTGCCTGTACGCCATGGTTAAGGCATTTTGACACCTCTGGCCTCTCTACCATAGCGTTTGTCGTCACTCGAGCACGAACGGCACTTAACCTCGGCTCCACGGCTCGAAGCGCCATATTTGCACACACGACTTTCTTTGCCCGCACGACGGTTCCTGCGCATCCTACGGCTCCTCGCACCAAGTCAAGCACGCCCATGCACTATGGTTAAGGCGTTTTGACACCACCGGCCCTCGACCACAGCATTTGTTGCCGCCCAAGAACCCGAATGGCCCTTAACCATGGCTCCACCGCTCTAGAAGCGCCATATTTGCACACACGACTATGCTACCGCCTGCGGCCGGTTCCTACGTGTCCTACAGCTCTCGACACAAGGTCAAGCACGACCGTATGCCATGGTTAAGGCGTTTTGACACCTCTGGCCCCACCACCACAATGTTTGTCATCACCCAAGAGCTGGAACGGCCCTTAACTATAGCTCCACGACTCCGAACATCCATAATTGCACACACGGCGTTGCGGCGCACGGCGGATCCTGTGCATCCTACGGCTCTCGGCACCGGTTCAAGCACACCCGTACGCCATGGTTAAGCCATTTTAATGCCTCTCACCTCTCCACCATAGAGTTTTCCATCACCCGAGAGCTGAAGGGCCCTTAACCATGGCTCCACGGCGGTAAAACTACCACATTTGCACACACGACCATCTTTGCCGCATGGTCGGTTCCAACGCGTCCTATGGCTCCGGCCGAGTCAAGCAAGCCCGTACGCCATGGTTAAGGCATTTTGACACCTCTGGCCTCTCTATCATAGCGTTTGTCATTGCTCGAGAGCACGAACGGCCCTTAACCTCGGCTCCACGGCTCGAAGCGCCATATTTGCACACACGACTTTCTTTGCCGCACGGCCGGTTCCTATGCGTCCTACGGCTCCTCGCACCAAGTCAAGCACGCCCATTCACCATGGTTAAGGCATTTTAACACCTTTGGCCTCTCCACCACAGCGTTTATTACCGAGAACCCGAATGGCCCTTAACCATGGCTCCACGGCTCTAGAAGCGCCATATTTACACACACGACTATGCTACCGCACGGCCCGGTTCCTGCATGTCCTATAGCTCTCGACACTAGGTCAAGCACGACCGTATGCCATGGTTAAGGCGTTTTGACGCCTCGGCCTCACCACCACAATATTTGTCATCACCCGAGAGCCCGAATGGCCCTTAACTATAGCTCCACGACTCGAACATCCATAATTGCACACACGACTTGTCTTTGCCGCACGCCGGATCTGTGCATCCTACGGCTCTCGGCACCGGGTCAAGCACACCCGTACGCCATGGTTAAGCCATTTTGATGCCTCGACCTCTCCACCATAGAGTTTTTCATCACCTAAGAGCCGAAGGGCCCTTAACCACGGCTCCACGGCTGCAAAGCGCCATATTTGCACACACGACCATCTTTGCCGCACGGTCGGTTCCAACGCATCCTATGGCTCTCGGCACCGAGTCAAGCATGCCCGTACGCCATGATTAAGGCATTTTGACACCTCGGCCTCTCTACCATAGCATTTGCCATCACTCGAGAGCACGAACGGCCCTTAACCTTGGCTCCACGGCCCGAAGCGCCATATTTGCACACACGACCATCTTTGCCGCACGGTCGGTTCAACGCATCCTATGGCTCCCGGCACCGAGCCAAGCATGCCCGTACTCCATGGTTAAGGCATTTTGACTCCTCTAGCCTCTCCACCACGAGCGTTTGTTGCTGCCCTCGAGAACCGAATGGCCCTTAACCATGGCTCCACGGCTCTAGAAGCGCCATATTTGCACACACGAATATGCTACCACACGGCCCGGTTCGTGCGTGTCCTACGGCTCTTGACACTAGGTCAAGCATGACCGTATGCCATGGTTAAGGCGTTTTGATGCCTCGGCCTCACCACCACAATGTTTGTCATCACCCGAGAGCACGAACGGCCCTTAACTACAGCTCCATGACTCGAACATCCATAATTGCACACACGGCTGTCTTTGCTGCCGCACGGCCGGATCTGTGCATCCTATGGCTCTAAGACGGCCGGGTCAAGCATGCATGTACGCCATGGTTAAGCCATTTTGATGCCTCTCACCTCTCCACCATAGAGTTTTCCATCACACGAGAGCCTGAAGGGCCCTTAACCATACCTCACGGCTCCAAAACGCCATATTTGCACACTAGACCATGCTGCCGCACGGTCGGTTCCAACGCATTTTATGGTTCCCGGCTCCCGAGTCAAGCATGCACGTACGCCATGGTTAAGGCATTTTGACACCTCTGGCCTCTCTACCATAGCGTTTGCCGTCACTCGATAGCCTGAACGGCACTTAACCTCGCTCCACGGCTCGAAGCGCCATATTTGCACACACGACTTTCTGCCGCACGGCCGGTTCCTGCGCATCCTACGGCTCCTCGCACCAAGTCAAGCAAGCCCATGCACTATGGTTAAGGCGTTTTGACACCTTTGGCCTCTCGACCACAGCATTTGTTGCCGCCCAAGAACCCGAATGGCCCTTAACCATGGCTCCACCGCTCTAGAAGCGCCATATTTGCACACACGACTATGCTACCGCACTGCCCGGTTCCTACGTGTCCTACGGCTCTCGACACAAGGTCAAGCACGACCGTATGCCATGGTTAAGGCGTTTTGACACCTCGGCCCCACCACCACAATGTTTGTCATCACCCAAGAGCCCGAACGGCCCTTAACTATAGCTCCACGACTCAGAACATCCATAATTGCACACACGACTGTGTTGGCGCACGGCCGGATCCTGTGCATCCTACGGCTCTCGGCACCGGTTCAAGCACACCCGTACGCCATGGTTAAGCCATTTTGATGCCTCTCACCTCTCCACCATAGAGTTTTCCATCACCCGAGAGCCTGAAGGGCCCTTAACCATGGCTCCACGGCAGTAAAACTGCCACATTTGCACACACGACCATGCTGCCGCATGGTCGGTTCCAACGCGTCCTATGGCTCCCGGTACTGAGTCAAGCAAGCACGTACGCCATGGTTAAGGCATTTTGACACCTCTGGCCTTTCTACCATAGCGTTTGTCATCGCTCGAGAGCATGAACGGCCCTTAACCTCGGCTCCACGGCTCCCGACGCCATATTTGCACACACGACTTTTCTTTGCCGCACGGCCGGTTCCTATGCGTCCTACGGCTCCTCGCACCAAGTCAAGCACGCCCATGCACCATGGTTAAGGCATTTTAACACCTTTGGCCTCTCCACCACAACGTTTATTACCACCCGAGAACCCGAATGGCCCTTAACCATAGCTCCACGACTCTAGAACTGCCATATTTGCACACACGACTATGCTACGCACGGCCCAGTTCCTGCATGTCCTATAGCTCTCGACACTAGGTCAAGCACGACCGTATGCCATGGTTAAGGCGTTTTGACGCCTCGGCCTCACCACCACAATATTTGTCATCACCCGAGAGCCCGAACGGCCCTTAACTATAGCTCCACGACTCGAACATCCATAATTGCACACACGACCGTCTTTGCCGCACGGCCGGATCTGTGCATCCTACGGCTCTCGGCACCGGGTCAAGCACACCGTACGCCATGGTTAAGCCATTTTGATGCCTCTCACCTCTCCACCATACAGTTTTTCATCACCCAAGAGCACGAAGGGCATTAACCCATGGCTCACGGCCGCAAAGCGCCATATTTGCACACACGACCATGCTTTGCCGCACGGTCGGTTCAACGCATCCTATGGCTCTCGGCGAGTCAAGCATGCCCGTACGCCATGGTTAAGGCATTTTGACACCTCGGCCTCTCTACCATAGCATTTTCCATCGCTCGAGAGCCGAACGGCCCTTAACCTTGGCTCCACGGCTCGGAAGCGCCATATTTGCACACACGACCATGCCTGCCGCACGGTCGGTTCCAACGCATCCTATGGCTCTCGGCACTGAGTCAAGCATGCCCGTACGCCATGGTTAAGGCATTTTGACACCTCTAGCCTCTCCACCATAGCGTTTGTCGCTGCTGAGAACCTGAATGGCCCTTAACCATGGCTCCACGGCTCTAGAACTGCCATATTTGCACACACAAATATGCTACCGCACAGCCGGTTCGTGCGTGTCCTACAGCTCTTGACACTAGGTCAAGCATGACCGTATGCCATGGTTAAGGCGTTTTGATGCCTCTGGCCTCACCACCACAATGTTTGTCATCACCCGAGAGCACGAACGGCCCTTAACTACAGCTCCATGACTCCGAACATCCATAATTGCACACACGGTTGTGCTGCCGCACGGTCGGATCTGTGCATCCTATGGCTCTCGGCACCGGGTCAAGCACGCACGTACGCCATGGTTAAGCCATTTTGATGCCTCTCACCTCTCCACCATAGAGTTTACCATCACCGAGAGCCCGAAGGGCCCTTAACTATGCCTCCACGGCTCCAAAAGCGCCATATTTGCACACTCGACCATGCGCCGCACCGGTCGGTTCCAACGCATTTTATGGCTCCGGCTCTAAGTCAAGCATGCACGTACGCCATGGTTAAGGCATTTTGACACCTCTCGGCCTCTCTACCATAGCGTTTGCCATCACTCGAGAGCCGAACGGCACTTAACCTCGGCTCCACGGCTCCGGCGCCATATTTGCACACACGACTTTCTTCGCCGCATGGCCAGTTCCTGCGCATCCTACGGCTCCTAGCACCAAGTCAAGCACGCGCATGCACTATGGTTAAGGCGTTTTGACACCGCTGGCCTCTCAACCACAGCATTTGTTGCCGCCCAAGAACCCGAATGGCCCTTAACCATGGCTCCACCGCTCTAGAACTGCCATATTTGCACACACGACTATGCTGCCGCACGGCCCGGTTCCTACGTGTCCTACGGCTCTCGACACTAGGTCAAGCACGACCGTATGCCATGGTTAAGGCATTTTGACACCTCGGCCCCACCACCACAATGTTTGTCATCACCCGAGAGCCCGAACGGCCCTTAACTATAGCTCCACGACTCCAGAACATCCATAATGCACACACGCAGTCTTTGGCGCACGGCCGGATCTGTGCATCCTACGGCTCTCGGCACCGGTTCAAGCACACCCGTACGCCATGGTTAAGCCATTTTGATGCCTCTCACCTCTCCACCATAGAGTTTTTCATCACCCAAGAGCACGAAGGGCCCTTAACCATGGCTCCACGGCCGCAAAAGCGCCATATTTGCACACACGACCATGCCGCACGGTCGGTTCAACGCATCCTATGGCTCTTGGCACCGAGTCAAGCATGCCCGTACGCCATGGTTAAGGCATTTTGACACCTCTGGCCTCTCTACCATAGCGTTTGCCATCGCTCGAGAGCACGAACGGCCCTTAACCTTGGCTCCACGGCTCCGGCGCCATATTTGCACACACGACCATGCTTTGCCGCACGGTCGGTTCCAACGCATCCGATGGCTCCCGCACCGAGTCAAGCATGCCCGTACGCCATGGTTAAAGCATTTTGACACCTCTAGCCTCTCCACCACAGCGTTTGTTGCCGCTCGAGAACCTGGAATGGCCCTTAACCATGGCTCCACGGCTCTAGAAGCTGCCATATTTGCACACACGAATATGCTACCACACGGCCCGGTTCGTGCGTGTCCTACAGCTCTTGACACTAGGTCAAGCATGACCGTATGCCATGGTTAAGGCGTTTTGATGCCTCGGCCTCACCACCACAATGTTTGTCACCACCCGAGAGCCCGAACGTCCCTTAACTATAGCTCCACGACTCAGGAGAACATCCATAATTGCACACACGAATTGTTGTCTTTGCCGCACGGTCGGATCTGTGCATCCTATGGCTCTCGGCACCGGGTCAAGCACGCCATGCGCCATGGTTAAGCCATTTTGATGCCTCTCACCTCTCCACCATAGAGTTTTCCATCACGAGAGCCTAAAGGGCCCTTAACCATGCCTCCACGGCTCCAAAAGCGCCATATTTGCACACTCGACCATGCTGCCGCACCCGGCCGGTTCCAACGCATTTTATGGCTCCATAGCATTTGTCATCTCCGAGTCAAGCATGCACGGCTACGCCATGGTTAAGGCATTTTGACACCTCTGGCCTCTCTACCATAGCATTTGCCGTCACTCAAGAGCCCGAACGGCCCTTAACTATAGCTCCACGACTCCAGAACATCCATAATTGCACACACGGCCCACCACCACAATGTTTTGTCTTTGGCGCACGGCCGGATCCTGTGCATCCTACGGCTCTCGGCACCGGTTCAAGCACACCCGTATGCCATGGTTAAGCCATTTTGATGCCTCTCACCTCTCCACCATAGAGTTTTCCATCACCCGAGAGCCCGAAGGGTCTTAACCATGGCTCCACGGCGGCAAAAGCGCCACATTTGCACACACGACCATCTTTGCCGCATGGTCGGTTCCAACGTGTCCTATGGCTCTCGGCACTAAGTCAAGCATGCCCGTACGCCATGGTTAAGGCATTTTGACACCTCGGCCTCTCTACCATAGCGTTTGCCATCGCTCGAGAGCACGAATGGCCCTTAACCTTGGCTCCACGGCTCCGAAGCGGCCATATTTGCACACACGACCATCTTTGCCGCACGGTCGGTTCAACGCATCCTATGGCTCCGGCACCGAGTCAAGCATGCCCGTACGCCATGGTTAAGGCATTTTGACACCTCTAGCCTCTCCACCACAGCATTTGTTGCCACCGAGAACCGAATGGCCCTTAACCATGGCTCCACGGCTCTAGAAGCGCCATATTTGCACACACGAATATGCTACCGCCTGGCCCGGTTCGTGCGTGTCCTCTGACTCTTGACACTAGGTCAAGCATGACCGTATGCCATGGTTAAGGCATTTTGATGCCTCGGCCTCACCACCACAATGTTTGTCATCACCCGAGAGCACGAACGGCCCTTAACTACAGCTCCACGACTCGAGAACATCCATAATTGCACACACGTCTTTGCCCGCACGGTCGGATCTGTGCATCCTATGGCTCTCGGCACCGGGTCAAGCATGCACGTACGCCATGGTTAAGCCATTTTGATGCCTCTCACCTCTCCACCATAGAGTTTTCCATCACCGAGAGCACGAAGGGCCCTTAACCATGCCTCCACGGCTCCAAAGCGCCATATTTGCACACTCGACCATCTTTGCCGCACGGTCGGTTCCAATGCATTTTATGGCTCCGGCTCGAGTCAAGCATGCCATGTACGCCATGGTTAAGGCATTTTGACACCTCGGCCTCTCTACCATAGCGTTTGCTTGTCACTCGAGAGCACGAACGGCACTTAACCTCGGCTCCACGGCTCCGAAGCGCCATATTTGCACACACGACTTTCGCCCGCACGGCCGGTTCCGCGCATCCTACGGCTCCTCGCACCAAGTCAAGCACGCCCATGCACTATGGTTAAGGCGTTTTGACACCGCTTTGGCCTCTCGACCACAGCATTTGTTGCTGCCCAAGAACCCGAATGGCCCTTAACCATGGCTCCACGGCTCTAGAAGCTGCCATATTTGCACACACGACTATGCTACCGCACGGCCCGGTTCCTATGTGTCCTATAGCTCTCGACACTAGGTCAAGCACGACCGTATGCCATGGTTAAGGCATTTTGACACCTCTAGCCCCACCACCACAATGTTTGTCATCACCCGAGAGCCCGAACGGCCCTTAACTATAGCTCCACGACTCCGAACATCCATAATTGCACACACGGCTTGTCTTTGCGGCGCACGGCCGGATCCTGTGCATCCTACGGCTCTCGGCACCGGTTCAAGCACACCCGTACGCCATGGTTAAGCCATTTTGATGCCTCTCACCTCTCCACCATAGAGTTTTCCATCACCCGAGAGCCGAAGGGCAATTAACCATGGCTCCACGGCGGTGCAAAAGCGCCACATTTGCACACACGACCATGCCGCATGGTCGGTTCCAACGCATCCTATGGCTCGACACCGAGTCAAGCAAGCCCGTACGCCATGGTTAAGGCATTTTGACACCTCTGGCCTTTCTACCATAGCGTTTGTCGTCGCTCGAGAGCACGAACGGCCCTTAACCTCGGCTCCACGGCTCCCGGCGCCATATTTGCACACACGACTTTCTTTGCCGCACGGCCGGTTCCTATGCGTCCTACGGCTCCTCGCACCAAGTCAAGCACGCCCATGCACCATGGTTAAGGTGTTTTAACACCTTTGGCCTCTCCACCACAGCGTTTATTACCGCCCAAGAACCCGAATGGCCCTTAACCATGGCTCCACGGCTCTAGAAGCGCCATGTTTGCACACACGACTATGCTACCGCACGGCCCGGTTCTGCATGTCCTATAGCTCTCGACACTAGGTCAAGCACGACCGTATGCCATGGTTAAGGCGTTTTGACGCCTCGGCCTCACCACCACAATATTTGTCATCACCGAGAGACCGAACGGCCCTTAACTATAGCTCCACGACTCGAACATCCATAATTGCACACACGGTTGTCTTTGCCGCCTGGCCGGATCTGTGCATCCTACGGCTCTCGGCACCGGGTCAAGCACGCCGTACGCCATGGTTAAGCCATTTTGATGCCTCTCACCTCTCCACCATAGAGTTTTTCATCACCCGAGAGCACGAAGGGCCCTTAACCACGGCTCACGGCCGCAAAGCGCCATATTTGCACACACGACCATCTTCCGCACGGTCGGTTCCAACGCATCCTATGGCTCTCGGCGAGTCAAGCATGCCGTACGCCATGGTTAAGGCATTTTGACACCTCTGGCCTCTCTACCATAGCGTTTGCCATCGCTCGAGCACGAACGGCCCTTAACCTTGGCTCCACGGCTCCAGAAGCGCCATATTTGCACACACGACCATCTTTGCCGCACGGCCGGTTCAAACGCATCCTATGGCTCCCCGGCTTGAGTCAAGCATGCTCGTACGCCATGGTTAAGGCATTTTGACACCTCTAGCCTCTCCACCACAGCGTTTGTTGCCGCTGAGAACCCGAATGGCCCATAACCATGGCTCCACGGCTCTAGAAGCTGCCATACTTGCACACACGAATATGCTACCGCACGGCCCGGTTCGTGCGTGTCCTACGGCTCTTGACACTAGGTCAAGCATGACCGTATGCCATGGTAAAGGCGTTTTGATGCCTTTGGCCTCACCACCACAATGTTTGTCATCACCCGAGAGCACGAACGGCCCTTAACTATAGCTCCACGACTCCGAACATCCATAATTGCACACATGGCTTGTCTTTGCCGCACGGTCGGATCCTGTGCATCCTATGGCTCTCGGCACCGGGTCAAGCACGCACACGCCATGGTTAAGCCATTTTGAGGCCTCTCACCTCTCCACCATAGAGTTTACCATCACGAGAGCGAAGGGCCCTTAACCATGCCTCCATGGCTCCAAAGCGCCATATTTGCACACTCGACCATCATTTGCCGCACGGTCGGTTCAACGCATTTTATGGCTCCGGCTCACGAGTCAAGCATGCACGTACGCCATGGTTAAGGCATTTTGACACCTAAGGCCTCTCTACCATAGCGTTTGCCATCACTCGAGCACTGACGGCACTTAACCTCGGCTCCACGGCTCCGGAAGCGCCATATTTGCACACACGACTTTCTTTGCCGCACGGCCGGTTCCTGCGCATCCTACGGCTCCTCGCACCAAGTCAAGCACGCCCATGCACTATGGTTAAGGCATTTTGACACCGCTGGCCTCTCGACCACAGCATTTGTTGCCGCCCAAGAACCCGAATGGCCCATAACCATGGCTCCACTGCTCTAGAACTGCCATATTTGCACACACGACTATGCTACCGCACAGCCAGTTCCTACGTGTCCTACAGCTCTCGACACTAGGTCAAGCACGACCATATGCCATGTTAAGGTGTTTTGACACCTCTGGCCCCACCACCACAATGTTTGTCATCACCCGAGAGCCCGAACGGCCCTTAACTATAGCTTCACGACTCCAGAACATCCATAATTGCACACACGACTATGCTGGCGCACGGCCGGATCCTGTGCATCCTACGGCTCTCGGCACCGGGTCAAGCACGCCCGTATGCCATGGTTAAGCCATTTTGATGCCTCTCACCTCTCCACCATAGAGTTTTTCATCACCCGAGAGCCGGAAGGGCCCTTAACCACAGCTCCACGGCTGCAAAACTGCCATATTTGCACACACGACCATGCTGTCGCACGGTCAGTTCGAACGCATCCTATGGCTCTCGGCGCTGAGTCAAGCATGCCCGTACGCCATGGTTAAGGCATTTTGACACCTCTGGCCTCTCTACCATAGCGTTCGCCATCGCTCAAGAGCCTAAACGGCCCTTAACCTTGGCTCCACGGCTCCCAGGCGCCATATTTGCACACACGACCATCTTTGTCGCACGGTCGGTTCAACGCATCCTATGGCTCCGGCACCGAGTCAAGCATGCCCATACGCCATGGTTAAGGCATTTTGACACCTCTAGCCTCTCCACCACAGCGTTTGTTGCCGCTGAGAACTCCGAATGGCCCTTAACCATGGCTCCACGGCTCTAGAACTGCCATATTTGCACACACGAATATCTCCGCACGGCCGGTTCGTGCATGTCCTACTGACTCTTGACACTAGGTCAAGCATGACCGTATGCCATGGTTAAGGCATTTTGATGCCTCGGCCTCACCACCACAATGTTTGTCATCACCCGAGAGCACGAACGGCCCTTAACTACAGCTCCACTTCTCGAACATCCATAATTGCACACACGACCGTGCTACCGCACGGTCGGATCCGTGCATCCTATGGCTCTCGGCACCGGGTCAAGCACGCCGTACGCCATGGTTAAGCCATTTTGATGCCTCTCACCTCTCCACCATAGAGTTTTCCATCACACGAGAGCACGAAGGGCCCTTAACCATGCCTCCATGGCTCCAAAACTGCCATATTTGCACACTCGACCATGCTTTGCCGCACGGTCGGTTCCAACGCATTTTATGGCTCCCGGCTCGAGTCAAGCATGCACATACGCCATGGTTAAGGCATTTTGACACCTCTGGCCTCTCTACCATAGCGTTTGCCATCACTCGAGAGCACGAACGGCACTTAACCTCGGCTCCACGGCTCGGAAGCGCCATATTTGCACACACGACTTTGCTGCCGCACGGCCGGTTCCTGCGCATCCTACGGCTCCTCGCACCAAGTCAAGCACGCCCATGCACTATGGTTATGGCATTTTGACACCGCTGGCCTCTCGACCACAGCATTTGTTGCCGCCCAAGAACCCGAATGGCCCTTAACCATGGCTCCACCGCTCTAGAGCGCCATATTTGCACACACGACTATGCTACCGCACGACCATTTCCTACGTGTCCTACGGCTCTCGACACTAGGTCAAGCACGACCGTATGCCATGGTTAAGGCGTTTTGACACCTCCGGCAACACCACCACAATGTTTGTCATCACCCGAGAGCCCGAACGGCCCTTAACTATAGCTCCACAACTCGAACATCCATAATTGCACACTTTGTCGGCGCACGGCCGGATCTGTGCATCCTACGGCTCTCGGCACCGGTTCAAGCACACCCGTACGCCATGGTTAAGCCATTTTGATGCCTCTCACCTCTCCACCATAGAGTTTTCCATCACCCGAGAGCACGAAGGGCCCTTAACCATGGCTCCACGGTAGTAAAACTGCCACATTTGCACACACGACCATCTTTGCCGCATGGTCGGTTCCAACGCATCCTATGGCTCTCGGCGAGTCAAGCATGCCCGTACGCCATGGTTAAGGCATTTTGACACCTCTGGCCTCTCTACCATAGCGTTTGCCATCGCTCGAGAGCCTAAACGGCCCTTAACCTTGGCTCCACGGCTCAGGCGCCATATTTGCACACACGACCATCTTTGCCGCACGGTCGGTTCCAACGCATCCTATGGCTCCCGCACCGAGTCAAGCATGCCCATACGCCATGGTTAAGGCATTTTGACACCTCTAGCCTCTCCACCACAGCGTTTGTTGCCGCTGAGAACCTGAATGGCCCTTAACCATGGCTCCACGGCTCTAGAAGCGCCATATTTGCACACACGAATATCTTGCCGCACGCACCCCGGTTCGTGCATGTCCTACGGCTCTTGACACTAGGTCAAGCATGACCGTATGCCATGGTTAAGGCATTTTGATGCCTCTGGCCTCACCACCACAATGTTTGTCATCACCCGAGAGCCCGAACGGCCCTTAACTACAGCTCCACGACTCCAGAACATCCATAATTGCACACACGACGTGCTACCGCACGGCCGGATCCTGTGCATCCTATGGCTCTCGGCACCGGGTCAAGCACGCCCGTACGCCATGGTTAAGCCATTTTGATGCCTCTCACCTCTCCACCATAGAGTTTTCCATCACCCGAGAGCACGAAGGGCCCTTAACCATGCCTCCACGGCTCCAAAAGCGCCATATTTGCACACTCGACCATCTTGCCGCTGCCGCACGGTCGGTTCAACGCATTTATGGCTCCCGCTCACTGAGTCAAGCATGCACGTACGCCATGGTTAAGGCATTTTGACACCTCGGCCTCTCTACCATAGCGTTTGCCATCACTCGAGAGCACGAACGGCACTTAACCTCGGCTCCACGGCTCCGGAAAGCGCCATATTTGCACACACGACTTTCTTTGCCGCACGGCCGGTTCCGCGCATCCTACGGCTCCTCGCACCAAGTCAAGCACGCCCATGCACTATGGTTAAGGCATTTTGACACACGCCGGCCTCTCGACCACGGCATTTGTTGCCGCCCAAGAACCCGAATGGCCCTTAACCATGGCTCCACCGCTCTAGAAGCGCCATATTTGCACACACGACTATGCTACCGCACTGACCATTTCCTACGTGTCCTACGGCTCTCGACACTAGGTCAAGCACGACCGTATGCCATGGTTAAGGCATTTTGACACCCTCGGCAACACCACCACAATGTTTGTCATCACCCGAGAGCCCGAACGGCCCTTAACTATAGCTCCACAACTCAAGAACATCCATAATTTTTGTCTTTGGCGCACGGCGGATCTGTGCATCCTACGGCTCTCGGCACCGGTTCAAGCACACCCGTACGCCATGGTTAAGCCATTTTGATGCCTCTCACCTCTCCACCATAGAGTTTTCCATCACCCGAGAGCCGAAGGGCCCTTAACCATGGCTCCACGGGCAAAACTGCCACATTAGCACACACGACCATCTTGCCGCACGGTCGGTTCCAACGCATTTTATGGCTCCGGCTCACGAGTCAAGCATGCCGTACACCATGGTTAAGGCATTTTGACACCTCGGCCTCTCTACCATAGCGTTTGCCATCACTCGAGAGCACGAACGGCACTTAACCTCGGCTCCACGGCTCCCGAAGCGCCATATTTGCACACACGACTTTTTTGCCCGCACGGCCGGTTCCTGCGCATCCTACGGCTCCTCGCACCAAGTCAAGCACGCCCATGCACTATGGTTAAGGCGTTTTGACACCGCTGGCTCTCGACCACAGCATTTGTTGCTGCCCAAGAACCCGAATGGCCCTTAACCATGGCTCCACCGCTCTAGAACTGCCATATTTGCACACACGACTATGCTACCGCATAGCCATTTCCTACGTGTCCTACAGCTCTCGACACTAGGTCAAGCACGACCGTATGCCATGGTTAAGGCGTTTTGACACCTCTGGCAACACCACCACAATGTTTGTCATCACCCGAGAGCCCGAACGGCCCTTAACTATAGCTCCACAACTCGAACATCCATAATTGCACACACGACTGTCTTTGGCGCACGGCCGGATCCTGTGCATCCTACGGCTCTCGGCACCGGTTCCAGCACATCCGTACGCCATGGTTAAGCCATTTTGATGCCTCTCACCTCTCCACCATAGAGTTTTCCATCACCTGAGAGCCTGAAGGTCCCTTAACCATGGGTCCACGGCGGTAAAAGCGCCACATTTGCACACACGACCATCTTTGCCGCATGGTCGGTTCCAACGCGTCCTATGGCTCCGGCTACGGAGTCAAGCAAGCCGTACGCCATGGTTAAGGCATTTTGACACCTCGGCCTCTCTACCATAGCGTTTGTCATCGCTCGAGAGCCCGAATGGCCCTTAACCTCGGCTCCACGGCTCCGAAGCGCCATATTTGCACACATGACTTTCTTTGCCGCACGGCCGGTTCCTATGCGTCCTACGGCTCCTCGCACCATGTCAAGCACGCCCATGCACCATGGTTAAGGCGTTTTAACACCTTTGGCCTCTCCACCACAGCGTTTATTACCACCCGAGAACCCGAATGGCCCTTAACCATGGCTCCACGGCTCTAGAAGCGCCATATTTGCACACACGACTATGCTACCGCACGGCCCGGTTCCGCATGTCCTATAGCTCTCGACACTAGGTCAAGCACGACCGTATGCCATGGTTAAGGCGTTTTGACGCCCGGCCTCACCACCACAATATTTGTCATCACCGAGAGCCCGAACGGCCCTTAACGTAGCTCCACGACTCAGAACATCCATAATTGCACACACGTCTTGTGCTGCCACACGGCCGGATCTGTGCATCCTACGGCTCTCGGCACCGGTCAAGCACGCCCGTACGCCATGGTTAAGCCATTTTGATGCCTCTCACCTCTCCACCATAGAGTTTTTCATCACCGAGAGCCTCGAAGAGCCCTTAACCATAGCTCCATGGCTGCAAAACTGCCATATTTGCACACACGACCATCTGCCGCACGGTCGGTTCCAACGCATCCTATGGCTCTCGGCACGAGTCAAGCATGCCCGTACGCCATGGTTAAGGCATTTTGACACCTCTAGCCTCTCTACCATAGCGTTTGCCATCGCTCGAGAGCCCGAACGGCCCTTAACCTTGGCTCCACGGCTCAGAACGCCATATTTGCACACACGACCATCTTTGCCGCACGGTCGGTTCCAACGCATCCTATGGCTCGGCACCGAGTCAAGCATGCCCGTACGCCATGGTTAAGGCATTTTGACACCTCTAGCCTCTCCACCACGGCGTTTGTTGCCGCCGAGAACCTGAATGGCCCTTAACCATGGCTCACGGCTCTAGAAGCGCCATATTTGCACACACGAATATGCTACCGCACGGCCGGTTCGTGCGTGTCCTACGGCTCTTGACACTAGGTCAAGCATGACCGTATGCCATGGTTAAGGCGTTTTGATGCCTCTGGCCTCACCACCACAATGTTTGTCATCACCGAGAGCCCGAACGGCCCTTAACTATAGCTCCACGACTCCGGAACATCCATGATTGCACACACGGCTTGTCTTTGCCGCACGGTCGGATCTGTGCATCCTATGGCTCTCGGCACCGGGTCAAGCACGCCCATACGCCATGGTTAAGCCATTTTGATGCCTCTCACCTCTCCACCATAGAGTTTTCCATCACCGAGAGCACGAAGGGCCCTTAACCATGCCTCCATGGCTCCAAAAGCTGCCATATTTGCACACTCGACCATGCCGCCGCACGGTCGGTTCCAACGCATTTTATGGCTCCCGGCTCGAGTCAAGCATGCCGTACGCCATGGTTAAGGCATTTTGACACCTCGGCCTCTCTACCATAGCATTTGCCGTCACTCGAGAGCACGAACGGCACTTAACCTCGGCTCCACGGCTCGAAGCGCCATATTTGCACACACGACTTTGCCGCCGCACGCCGGTTCCTGCGCATCCTACGGCTCCTCGCACCAAGTCAAGCACGCCCATGCACTATGGTTAAGGCGTTTGACACCGCTGGCCTCTCGACCACAGCATTTGTTGCCGCCCAAGAACCCGAATGGCCCTTAACCATGGCTCCACCGCTCTAGAAGCGCCATATTTGCACACACGACTATGCTACCGCACTGGCCGGTTCCTACGTGTCCTATAGCTCTCGACACTAGGTCAAGCACGATCGTATGCCATGATTAAGGCGTTTTGACACCTCGGCCCCACCACCACAATGTTTGTCATCACCCGAGAGCCCGAACGGCCCTTAACTATAGCTTCATGACTCCGAACATCCATAATTGCACACACGGCGTGTCTTTGGCGCACGGCGGATCTGTGCATCCTACGGCTCTCGGCACCGGGTCAAGCACGCCCGTACGCCATGGTTAAGCCATTTTGATGCCTCTCACCTCTCCATCATAGAGTTTTTCATCACCCGAGAGCTGAAGGGCCCTTAACCTGGCTCCACGGTACCAAAGCGCCATATTTGCACACACGACCATGCTTTGCCGCACGGTCGGTTCCAACGCATCCTATGGCTCTCGGCACGAGTCAAGCATGCCCGTACGCCATGGTTAAGGCATTTTGACACCTCGGCCTCTCTACCATAGCGTTTGCCATCGCTCAAGAGCCGGAACGGCCCTTAACCTTGGCTCCATGGCTCCAGGCGCCATATTTGCACACACGACCATCTTTGCCGCACGGTCGGTTCAACGCATCCTATGGCTCGGCACCGAGTCAAGCATGCCCGTACGCCATGGTTAAGGCATTTTGACACCTCTAGCCTCTCCACCACAGCGTTTGTTGCCACCGAGAACCTGAATGGCCCTTAACCATGGCTCCACGGCTCTAGAACTGCCATATTTGCACACACGAATATGCTACCGCACTGGCCCGGTTCGTGCGTGTCCTATAGCTCTTGACACTAGGTCAAGCATGACCGTATGCCATGGTTAAGGCATTTTGATGCCTCCGGCCTCACCACCACAATGTTTGTCATCACCCGAGAGCCGAACGGCCCTTAACTACGGCTCCACGACTCAGAACATCCATAATTGCACACACGATTGTGCTTTGCCGCACGGTCGGATCTGTGCATCCTATGGCACTCGGCACCGGGTCAAGCACGCCCGTACGCCATGGTTAAGCCATTTTGATGCCTCTCACCTCTCCACCATAGAGTTTTCCATCACCGAGAGCACGAAGGGCCCTTAACCATGCCTCCACGGCTCCAAACTGCCATATTTGCACACTCGACCATCTTTGCCGCACGGTCGGTTCCAACGCATTTTATGGCTCCCGCTCCGAGTCAAGCATGCACATACGCCATGGTTAAGGCATTTTGACACCTCCGGCCTCTCTACCATAGCATTTGCCGTCACTCGAGAGCACGAACGGCACTTAACCTCGGCTCCACGGCTCCAACCGCCATATTTGCACACACGACTTTTTCTTTGCCCGCACGGCCGGTTCCTGCGCATCCTACGGCTCCTCGCACCAAGTCAAGCACGCCCATGCACTATGGTTAAGGCGTTTTGACACCGCTGGCCTCTCGACCACAGCATTTGTTGCCGCCCAAGAACCTGAATGGCCCTTAACCATGGCTGCACTGCTCTAGAACTGCCATATTTGCACACACGACTATGCTACCGCACAGCCGGTTCCTACGTGTCCTATAGCTCTCAACACTAGGTCGAGCATGACCGTATGCCATGATTAAGGCGTTTTGACACCTCTGGCCCCACCACCACAATGTTTGTCATCACCCGGGAGCCCGAACGGCCCTTAACTATAGCTTCACGGCTCCAGAACATCCATAATTGCACACACGACTGTGCTGGCGCACGGCCGGATCATGTGCATCCTACGGCTCTCGGCACCCGGGCAAGCACGCCCGTACGCCATGGTTAAGCCATTTTGATGCCTCTCACCTCTCCACCATAGAGTTTTTCATCACCCGAGAGCCTGAAGGGCCCTTAACCATAGCTCCACGGCTGCAAAACTGCCATATTTGCACACACGACCATGCTACCGCACGGTCGGTTCCAACGCATCCTATGGCTCTTGGCACTAAGTCAAGCATGCCCGTACGCCATGGTTAAGGCATTTTGACACCACTGGCCTCTCTACCATAGCGTTTGCCATCGCTCAAGAGCCTGAACGGCCCTTAACCTTGGCTCCACGGCTCCGAGCGCCATATTTGCACACACGACCATGCTTTGCCGCACGGTCGGTTCAACGCATCCTATGGCTCCCGGCACCGAGTCAAGCATGCCCGTACGCCATGGTTAAGGCATTTTGACACCTCTAGCCTTTCCACCACAGCGTTTGTTGCCGCCCGAGAACCTGAATGGCCCTTAACCATGGCTCCACGGCTCTAGAAGCGCCATATTTGCACACACGAATATGCTACCCACCTGGCCGGTTCGTGCGTGTCCTACAGCTCTTGACACTAGGTCAAGCATGACCATATGCCATGGTTAAGGCGTTTTGATGCCTCTGGCCTCACCACCACAATGTTTGTCATCACCCGAGAGCCC
This sequence comes from Themeda triandra, assembly GCA_018135685.1. Taxonomy (NCBI): domain Eukaryota; kingdom Viridiplantae; phylum Streptophyta; class Magnoliopsida; order Poales; family Poaceae; genus Themeda; species Themeda triandra. Next base: position 20,329 of record JAENPR010002208.1, read on the forward strand.
GAACGGCCCTTAACTTCTGACTCCACGACTCAGAACATCCATAATTGCACACACGTCGTGCCGCCGCACAGCCGGATCCTGTGCATCCTATGGCTCTTGGCACCGGGTCAAGCACGCCCGTATGCCATGGTTAAGCCATTTTGATGCCTCTCACCTCTCCACCATAGAGTTTTCCATCACCCGAGAGCCTGAAGGGCCCTTAACCATGCCTCCACGGCTCCAAAACCGCCATATTTGCACACTCGACCATGCCGCCGCACGGCCGGTTCCAACGCATTTTATGGCTCCCGGCTCGAGTCAAGCATGCCCGTACACCGTGGTTAAGGCATTTTGACACCTCTGGCCTCTCTACCATAGCGTTTGCCGTCACTTGAGACCCTGAACGGCACTTAACCTCGGCTCCACGGCTCCAGAACTGCCATATTTGCACACACGACTTTGCTGCCGCACGGCCGGTTCCTGCGCATCCTACGGCTCCTCGCACCAAGTCAAGCACGCCCGTACGCCATGGTTAAGGCATTTTGACACCTCTAGCCTCTCCACCACAGCGTTTGTTGCCGCCTGAGAACTTGAATGGCCCTTTACCATGGCTCCATAGCTCTAGAACTGCCATATTTGCACACACGAATATGCTACCGCACAGCCGGTTCGTGCGTGTCCTACAGCTCTTGACACTAGGTCAAGCATGACCGTATGCCATGGTTAAGGCATTTTGATGCCTCTGGCCGCACCACCACAATGTTTGTCATCACCCGAGAGCCTGAACGGCCCTTAACTACAGCTCCACGACTCCAGAACATCCATAACTGCACACACGACTGTGTGTTGATACTAGATACGCACACAAAAGAATCAAAGAGAAATAATCCGCAAGCGCACGGATATCGGTGAGCACTTCACCCGGGAGATATTCCAGAGTATCGTTATTTATTTATCCGCTAGGAGAAAACGTGCATCTGACTAACCCAAATCTATACTTAACCCCTGAGCTACAGACAAGGTAATGAGCGATATAGAGAGGACTACTACCACAGTCTTCTTCCAACCTATGGCAAGCTTTGCAACTACTACTCTATGGGAGCACCTAAGAAAAGACACCACGAGAGGATGCTTAACCTAGCACTTTTGGACCTACCTTACCTACCGACGGAAGTGGATTACAAAGGTAACAAAGGGACTCCATCTCCCCCGCTACTACCACGGTTCCGGCCAGATAGGGAGCATCTACGAGTGAACCTAGCCCAAGCACCACGCTTACGCTATGAACGATTACTCTATTCCCAACCGGATGCGAATAAAGTAAACTCGTAAACCAAAGAGCAATAATAACAAGAACTTACTAGTATCAGAAGTTGAATTGCAGAATAATCCTAGAACCAAGCCTCGGGTTAGGAGACTTGATCCCGCAGGTACAACCGGAGAGGAGACACCGACATGCCGGGCTTCCTCCAACTCTACCTCCACCCTATACTCTCTATCTATCTTGAATGCTAGGCTCTAGGGAGGAGATCCATTCAAGGGACCTCTCTCACCTGATTCTCTCTGGAAAATAATGAATTAGGGTTTCAAGGGATGCCTCCTCCAGGGGCCAGGGGCCCTGCTTATATAGCCCCCTAGGATGCACCGCAGCCCTCGGATCAAACCGACCTAAACGGACGATTATTATTCATCCTCAAAGGCGGTGGAACGGGGATCCGCGAGGCCGATTTCGATTGCCGAACGCGAGTCGGCCGACCCAAGGGGAGTCGGCCGACTCCCCACCTAGCCCGTTCGGGCTCCCGTTTGGTCCGAGCCTTCTCGAACCTTCCAGATTACATGAATTTTCACCGGTTCCCGATTATCTCTATGTAAACCCGACATGTGGGCCTTCCTTGGGTATTTTCAGGCGACACCTAAGAAACGAGACATTCACCAAAACTCGTGGAATTCCATTAGTGTAAGCCCTATATCTAGATAGTAATTATATTTAGGTCCTTTTTCATGTCTAGTTGACGGTAAAAATTGGCACTTAACGACCGTCAACAACTCCCCCAAGCTTACCTTTTGCTCGTCTCGAGCAAAGATAAACTTCAGTGATGGATCGGGAGTTGCTACAATGCTTTCACGCCTCAAAAGTACACATGCATTCAAACAAGAACTCTCCTCCGGATTAGAGTGAACTATTCGACTCAAAACTTACTCATATTACCTTTCACCATGGGGCTTGTAGCCGTCACTTGGGTCTTGAGCGGTTGAAAGACGAACGGTCAAGTCAAGCGCTATGTTTCTCGCTCTTTGATCAACTATTATTTCGGAGTTTTTGCAAGATTTTCAAATAAAACTCGAGTTTCCTTGTATGACTCTTTCAAGTCTCTCATTTGTGGTATTTTCGGATCCTCTCCAAGGCATGTGTGTTGCGTATGCCTTCTCTCTTCTCTCGAATATGTGGTATTTGTGAAACTAAGGCATAGTGGAAAGTGCCTTCTCTCTCTCACCCTACTTCTAATAGGCTTATGTGGAGCTTATAGGTGGGGAGACACTCAAACTCACTTGCATATATTGCACAGCCTAAACCATGGATCCAATAGGAACTAAAATAATAATAAAGTCATATGTGCATGTGAATGAGGAAATGGGATGAATAATAAGATGATAATGATAAGGAAATGATTATGAGGGGTGATCACTTGGTGAACATCTACTTCTACACTTGCTCCTTTGGGGATAACATGACTCCCTTTATTCGGAAACCTTGAAACTTCTTGAAAGGAAGGACTTGGCTACTCTTTCTTTCTTTCTTTCTTTCTCTTTTTTTTTCCTTTCTTCTTTTTTTTCTTTTTTTTTCTTTTTTCTCTCTCTCTTTTTTTTAGAGCAACCAATCCTCTGAAAACGAAACTTTAGCAACGGGGAGTGTATAACTTGAAATGATAATGACTGGAGCTTTTATGTAGGCAAATGGAACGACGATGATTATTTCTAGATGTTCACTCCCAGGATAGGAGTAGAACCTTTTTCGGATGAAGTGAAATGAGTGGCGATGTATTTTGTGGATGGATGGATGGATGGATGCATGCGTACTCCCGGGGTAGGAGCAACATAAGCGCGTATCTCCGGGGTAGAGACAAGACAATATGTGGGGGAATGCGTGCTCCCAAGGTAGGAGAAAGATAGGTGCGTATCTCCGTGGTAGAGATAGCATAATATGTGGTGGATGTGGATCTATATGTGGGTGGTACTTCTTGGGACAGAAGTAGCACAGAATGAAATGTAGTATTTATAAAATGGGTGCATGCTTCTGAGGACAGAAGTAGCATAGATCAATGGATGGAGAGCACATAGTATTGACTTTAACTGCATGACTAGTTCCTTATGGGTCCACAGCATAACCACACTCGATGCCTATAAAGACTACACTCAAGCCTACAATATGATCTATATAAATAGATGGGTTTTCCTAATCTAGTGTTGTTTCGGCCCTTTGGGTTGCACCCCCTGAAGGACCAAAACAGGAGATAATGGAAACGTAGAACTACAAAACGAAACGAACAACACGAACCTTATATTCCTTGTGCTCCGGCTAAAACGCACGGAGACCAGAAGTCCCTTACAACATCCCCAGAGGGGTCTATTTATAGGAAGCCGTGTTGTATTTTGTACAAGAATGCCCCCGGCAACCCTAATTTCAACGTACGGGAGCGGCCGACACGGGGCGAGACAAGTAAATGGCACGAGGGCCCACATTTGTCGGTTAACCGCCGACCGGAACACATCCGGGCCCTCCTTCCCGCCCAACCGCGAATGCGTCCGTCTCAAGCCGAATGCGCGCCTTCCGCGCTATCGGGGTTCCGCCTGGCGCGACGCCGGATGCGCGCGTCTTCTCGCGCTCTCCCGGGGCTTCCGCTGGCGTGGGCCGGATGCGCGCCGTCCCCCTTCTCGGGGCCTCCGCTCAGCGCCGACGCCTCACGCCGTCCGCGTCGGGGACGCGCGGGACGCCGGATGCGCGCCTTCCCCCTATCGGGGCTTCCGCCGGCGCGGACACCGGATGCGCGCCTTCCCGCTTATCGGGGCTTCCTGGCGCGGACACCGGATGCGCGCCTTCCCGCGCTATCGGGGTTCCCGACTGGCGCTGGCGCCGGATGCGCGCCGTCCCGCGCTATCGGGGCCTCCGCCTGGCACGGACGCCGGATGCGCGCCTTCCCGCGCTATCGGGATTTCCGCCAGGCGCTGGCGCCGGAAGCGCGCCGTCCCGCGCTATCGCCCGTTCCTGCGCACATTAAACACATGAGGTGCACACAATCAGGGGGGACGGGGTGGCCAATTCCACTCCTGCCCCCAACAGTAGCCCTCCGGCCCTGTCCGGAAGGGCGGTCCTTTCCGGGCAAGGCCGAAAATGTTTTGGTAATAACGAATGTGTCCGCGCCGAATGTGCCAGCGCCGCCCCAGGATGCGGAGACACAATGGTTTTTTTTTTTTTTTTTTTTTTTTTTTTTTACCTCGATTCGCGTGAAACGACGCGTCGCCTCCCCACGGCCGTCCCCGCCTATAAAAGGCGAGGCGCGGGAGGGCGGGCACTTAGCTCAAGCGCACCCGCCTTCGACGCATTCGAGAATTGCTTCCGGTCTCCGCATCCGGGATTTTCCTCCTCATTCGGTAAGGCATTTGCACTTTCTTTTCTTTTACGTTATTTACGCTTTCGGGGCTTGGCGGGGCTGATCTAGGTAAATTTCGGATGACTCTATCGGCCCTATTGAACACGATTTCATTTTTCTTCATAGCTCGGAATCCGGGGCACCCTTTTGGAGCGATCGCATATGTCCGAAAGCTCCTCGTCGGGATTCGGCGGAAACGGCCCACGAAAGCGCATCCGGGCTCTCCGCTTTTTGCGCCGAATTGGCAGCCAGGCTAAGCCAATCCGGATCGAAGAGAACATGTCATGCGGTGCAGGGCCGGTTGGGGAGCCCGAAATAGTTGAACCGATTCGCGCTGTAGCGCCGCGATAGCGGCGCCCGTGGTCGATTTGTCCGCAGAAGGAACTGTTAGCGGCCAGGGGAGCGCTGGGGTGGCGGGTGAAGAATATGCCGAATCTGCGGAATACGATGGGGCAGAAAGGAGCGCAGCATCCGCCGGACCGGATGGGGGTGATGGCATCGAATCTGGCCCAACCCGCCGAAACCGCCGTGTCAGAATCGAGGGTCACACCGGCATCATATGCCGATCTAAGGTTGACGAGGAACGACTCGACTCGTATCAACGCAGCGGCCTGCTGAGCGCATTTGAGCGCGAAAGGAGTCGGGCTCCGGGGGACGAGGTCACCCCGAATCCAAGACCGAATGAATTTGTTGTGTTCCGCGACTTCTTCATCGCCGGGTTGAGGTTTCCCTTGGTTCCGTTCTTTGGAGCCGTTCGCAGAAATTCCGTCTGCGGATCCACCATCTCGACCCCGAATGCGATCGCTCGGCTCAGCATATACGCCATGGCCATGAAGATGATGGGCCACGAGCCGAGTGTTGCTCATTTCGTGAAGTACCACTGCACCCACTTCCACTCGAAGGTGGGGAAGGTCGATGGGCGGCCCAATATTCGCACCGAATATGGGTCCTACAATTTCGTCCCGGCTCCCGGGCAAGAGCGGAACTGTCTGGTGCCCACCTTCAAAGAAAAGTGGGAGGACTGGAACAATCTTGGTTTTACATTCGCGTTGCCTCGGACGAAGAGGTGGAGGCTGCTCAAAGAGTTAGGCGCCGTCGGGCAAACCCCTTGGTGTCCTTGATGACGAGTGATGATTGGAGAGAAACATCCACCTCATGACGGTCGGTCCCGCCCGACCACGCCGCCGCGGAAGCGTATGCCTTGACCGCCGGCCGGGCAGATCGGCCAAGACAGCGGAGGAGATGATTGCCATGGACGAGTGGCCCTTATGTGATTTGGTGAAGTTCGAGCCCATTCGGGATATTGATGGCTATCGTGGTCCCGACTACCTTTGGAGCGCCCCGCCCATTTCGAATCGACGCGGCGTATCCGGTGCGGCGGAGAAAAAGGCCACCCGATTGTGCGGGCCATACGGCGAAAGGGAGCACAAGAAAAAGATGCTCCAACTTGGCGACTCCCCGGGAAAAACCGTGCCTTGGATTGTATGGGTATCCACTATCCGGAGAGACCCCACCGGCTCCTAGAGCGTCCAAGGCCAAGGCCGGTGATAGCGTGGACAAGCCGGAGGCCGGTGCGCCGAGCGGCTCGGTTTCGGGTGTCCCCGGCCGGCCCTATTCGGCGCGCCCCTCCTTCCGCACCGGTCGGGCCACTACGACGGCTGCGGCCGAGAAGAGAAAGCGCGCGGCAAAACCGGAGCGCCGGAACCGGAGGCCCGCGATGTTCGGGTATGCCGCGAAATGGCTGGACGATTGTGGACTAAGCCGCTAAAACGCAGCGCTAAGTTCTCATTGGATTTCCTCGGGGTTCCGGAACTGCTGCATGCCGAAATGGTAGTGCGAGAGGTGCTTTGCGCATTAGGGCATAGCTGTTTTATTCATACTTCGGGCGACGTAAACTAATCTGACGGTTTCGTCCTTATGTTTTGCAGGACGATATTGGTGGTTCTAGCTCGATGGCTGGAGCACGGAAGAAGCTTTCTGACCCGTGCCGCATGCCCCCGAAAGCGCACCCAACGCTGAGTTCCCTGGGCGTCAGCTTAAAGAGGCCGGCAGATGCCTCCGGGGCCGCTTTCGCGATGACGAAAAGGCCCAAGGCCACAGGTGTACCTGCATCCGGTGCGGCGCCTGCTCCGATGCCGCCGCCTGCATCCGCGGAAGCGTCTCGGTCCGTTTCGGACCTGGACCCGAATACGGCCAGGAGACCTGGTAAGTCCCGATTCCATCGCGAGCTCAGTCGCATGACCCCCGAAACCGCGGCGTGTGCTCTATTTGGACATGGTAGGCTCTCCTTAGAGAGAGACCCAGACGAATGTGACCACATGCGCGTGTATTCGGGGTGCTCATCTCCCGAGGACACGAGCCCAGACCGTGAAAGGACTTACCAGCTTGCTCGTGCTCTAGGGGCGGCTTCAGACGCTCGCTTAATCGCGGGAGTGGACTGCCGCACGAGCGGCGTGCTACCGGGCGCGGCGGGTGTCGCTTTCGCGGACTCGTGCAGTACCTCCTTTAGCGCCACCACCACCGAGAGGGATTTGGCCAAGGTGGATCGTCTGGAGCTCCTTTCGGCCATCAACTTTCACGCTATTTCTGTAAGATTTCAACCCTGAATGATCTAAGTCTTTTCCTTTTCGGGTTGTTTACATTCTCACTCTCTTTTCTCACGCAGCAATCTGTTATAAGTGCTGCGCTCGCCAAGCAGGATTGCGCCGCTGTCGCTTTCGTTGAGTCTAAACTCACCGAAAGCGAGGCCGAGGTGCGCAGGCTGAGGGAGGAGCTGGCGCAAGCGCGCACCGAGCTTAACGGGAGAGAAGGCGGCGCGAGGAGGCCGAAGGCGCGCCGGACCGCCGGGACCGAAAGGAACACCCGGGAACCAAGCTCGCGGCCCGGTCCGCCGTCGCCGCGGCTCGACGAGCTTAACCGAGCCGCTACCATCTTCGCGCGTCACGGTGGCCGGAGTTGGCGGCGAGGTGGTGGTGCCCGCTATCGGGGAGGACACCTCGGTGTTTGATTTTGCCGGTTCCTCCGGACCGGGCTCGCCGCATTGGAGGGCCAAATGGAGCTCGGGCCGTGGGCCACCCTTGAAACCACCCGTGCGCTGTGCAAGGCGGCGAAGGACGCTGGGCTGTCCACATGCGGCCGCACTTCCGGCTCCGATGACGTGGACCGCTTGGGTCCCGGATGGGGACGCACACGAGGCCGCCGTAAAGTTTTCAGCGGGCCGGGAACGGTGGCGGTCGCAATCTCGGCTTGCTTCGGGCGGCACTAAGCGTGGCGGAGGTAAAACTGCCGAATGGCGCTTGTCACTTTTGATGGGTTGGGTTAGTAATCTTTTAACTAACATGACCATTTTCGTGCTTCTTTCTTTTAGGGGGATGAGGCGGAAGAGGCCATTATCCGTGACCGGGTCGTGGCCTATATTCGGGGTAGAGACGAGCGCGAGGGCGGCTGCGGCGGGCGACACGCCGTCTTCCGGCGCGCTTCGGTCTCCGAGAGATGGCCCGTGCGCCCGAAAGCGCCGCACAAGGCGATCAATCCGTGCCGCGAACCCCTCCGCGGCGGCGTCCACCGGCCGGCGTGCACGGTCCTCGGTCTCCTGCCGGCCGAAACTGCGGCTAACTCTTGATGTATCCCTTGTAAAAACTTTTAACTCGTCGTGCTTGGCCTGCGTGGCCGTGTTTGTGGCCCTGCGTGGCCGGGGTTCGGGAACCCTAGAACTTCTTGGAAATATTTTGCGGCACCGGAACCGAATGCGTTCATAGTTTGACTATTTGTTTGTTTTCTGCGCGATTGTGTTACCGCTTTCGATCCCGGCCGCATTCGGGGACTTGAAAATGCCGGATCCGCGAATGCGTGCTAGAATGAACTTGTTGAGCGCACCACTATTGTGTGAAACGCCACGTCCCCCTTGGTTCAAACGGTGCGCAGGTAATTCCTCATTAAGCTCCCGACGTTGTGTGGAGACTTAGAGCGCGCCCTCCGAATTTGAGCGGTGGAGGGCGCATTGAGTTTTTGAGTTAAGCCCCCCGAGCGTTGCCCCTCCCGAATTTGAGCGGTGGAGGGCGCATTCGAGAGTTTTTGAGTTAAGCCCTCCGGCGGTGCATGGAGACTTAGAGCGCCGCCCCGAATTTGAGCGGTGGAGGGCGCATTCGAGAGTTTTTGAGTTAAGCCCTCCGGTGGTGCATGGAGACTTAGAGCGCCACCCCCCCCGAATTTGAGCGGTGGAGGGCGCATTCGAGAGTTTTTGAGTTAAGCCCTCCAGCGGTGCATGGAGACTTAGAGCGCCGCCCCCCCGAATTTGAGCGGTGGAGGGCGCATTCGAGAGTTTTTGAGTTAAGCCCTCCGGGTGGTGCATGGAGCGGTGGAGGGCGCATTCGAGAGTTTTTGAGTTAAGCCCTCCGGCGTTTGTTTTTACTTAAGAGTTTGTAGTGGTTATTACAAAATGCATATGCGCCTTTTGCCATTTGAATGGAACTCGTATGGCCTCATTGCGTAAGCTGGATGAGTCCTATCTCGAAGCGGTAGGAGTCGGCTTCCAACGCCGAATAGGCGCGCCAATGCCCTTTCTCGCTTATAGGCGGGTAGAGCCCGAACCGCATCCGTAGACTGGATCCCAAGCCTTATGTTTGCCCCAAGCTTGTGTGGCTGGAATCCCGAATATGGACTAGTCGCCGTGCGGGAGCTGGTATTTTCGGTCATTCTTGGGAGTAGGGAGGCGCGTGTTTCGCGCATCTACGCTATTGCGCGCTTGCTGATTTTGCCTAGGCGGCCCGATTCTATTCGCTGCACCTAGCTTCTCCAAGCTCACAAGCGAAACGGGAGGACTAGTGCGACTCCCTCCCGACTCCTCCCGAGTTGAACCCGGGGTTGTGCCTATTTGCTCGCTCTCACAACGAAACGGGAGGACGAGTGCTTGGCTCCTTCCCCGACTCCTCTCATTCCTACTAGCCTTAATTTTCGAGCGGGATGAGTTTGTTTTGATCGGCATGGCTTTGCATTATGGGAGGTGTTATGCATATATAATGCCGTTTGGGTCATCGTCGTGAAACACCCTTTACACCATAACGCCGTTGTACGTTTGTTAGGTGAGTCATAAATTTGACTCGTCTCAGAGGCTGAATGGCTAGATTATATAATGCGGTGAGCTCTGGTTTTTATCATGTTTGCTAAGACCTTTGTTTTTTGTTTTACCACCCTTGAGATCCCGCTTATGTCTTGCTGGAATGGGAGGTTTTGGGATTTGTATTGCCGTCGAGACCAAATGCCGCATTCGCTACCCGGCTCTCACTAGCCGGATGGAAGTGGGCTTTCGGCCTTTTTACACGCTTTGTATGCCATATTCGGGCGATAACGCTCGATAATGGTGCGTACAGACTCCTTTTGAGAGACCGAGGGTTTCTGTCAGCGGAGCTCGCTCGATAGTGGTGCAGAACAGCGCTCCTTTCGAGAGTCCGAGGGACCCTAATTGCGCACATTCTCGAGGCATTGCTCGATATAGCGGGTGTCTTTGCTCTTGATTGTGATGTTAAACACCCCGAGCGCCTTTGGTGTAATTATACCCGCGAGAATATGATGAATAAGAAGTCGACATTGCAGATGAAAATTGATTGTAACTTTGCGTTATCGTAACCTTCGGGTCTTTTTCTCCGAGGTTCGTTTCACCGAGGCGTTGTTTGCACGCATTCGGCGTCTTGCCGATTTCGCGATACTTCGGCGTTTTTGCCGGGATTCGCTGCGCAGCGCTTTGTTGCGCGCATTTGGGTTGTTTGGTGCATTCATGATGCTTCGGCGTTTTCTTGAGTATACTAGCCGTTTTGGCTTTTGGTTGCTTGCAAGCTTTGATGAAAACTTCTCCGAATAGGGTCGGTGACACATATGGCACCGACTTTTTGGATCGGAGAAAACGTTACGGATCCACACTTTAGGGGAAACGTGAATTGAAAAATATTAAACGGGGTACATAGGGACGCCTCATTAAAAAACCTCACACCTCCAAAAGGCTTCCCCTACGAGGAAAAAGAGCGCGCCCCTCGAATTGTGTTCCGTAGAATTAAGAAAGGAAAATTACAACCCCGATGGGGTAATTTCATGGGTAGAAGCGGCGCAGGTTGTCGGCGTTCCGGGTATGGCTGGACTCGTGCCGTCCTCTTTCACCGGCGTGTAGACTCCTTCTTTTACCATTCTTGCGACGATGTACGGCCCGTACCATGGCGATTGCAATTTGCCTTGCTTGTCGGGTTGCCGAATAAGGACCATATCTCCCGGGTTGATGACCTGCCTCAACACTTTTTTATCTCTCCAAGCCTTTGTTTCCCGATGGTACTGTCGAGGTTTTCCGCTGCTGTAGCCTTAGTGAATCGGCCGTTTCGAGCGAGTGTATCGCTGATCGGGGTGGTGGCCATGATCTCGGTTCGAAAAGATCCCACCTGAACCTCTTCCTCGGGGTAACGGCTTCTTCCCCGAAGAGAAGTCGAAAGGCGTGAAACCGGTAGCGCGCGACTTGGATATATTGTGCCCCCACACCGTGTTGTTAACTCCCCGGGCCCATCTACCTTTCTTCTCGGTGTTTTCGAGGGTCTTGGATATGGTAGTGAATATGTCACCGTTAACCCGTTCAACTGCGCCATTCGATTCGGGTGATTTTATGAAGCAAACGTCGGTTTGATCCCAGTCTTCACGAAAGTTCGAACTTGGTCTTTGTCAAAGCGCTTCCCGTTGTCCCTTGTTATGTAGGAAGGAACCCCGAATCTGCGAGATGATTCTACGCCACACGAAGCCGACTAAGGTGCCGGATGATATTGTCGCCAACGCTTTAGCTTCAACCCATTTGGTGAAGTATTCCGGTGCCACCTTGCGGTGAATTTCAGATTCCCGGGCGCCGGCGGGAGCGGTCCGACTATGTCGATGCCCCATCTACGTAGCGGCCAAGTTGGACATATCGGGAGGTTAGATTTGTTGGAGCCCTACGGTGTTTTGCGAACTTACGCGCAGCCCCGGCACGATTTCACCGGTTGCTTGGCGTCCTCGACGGCGGTTGGCCAATAAAAGCCTTGTCTCATTGCTCGTGGCGATTTCATGCGGACCTCTGTGGGCCCCGCAAGTTCCCGAATGTATATCGTGCAAAAGCTGGACCCCCTCGTTCCGGGCCGATGCACTTCGAGTGGTGCTACCACTCCCTCCTTGTACAGATTCTCTCCGATTATGGAGTATTGCTTGGTTCTGGACTCCATCCTTTGTTGTTGCTTCTGTCTCCCGGCTCATAAGTTCCGAGAGATGAACGCCCATATCGGTGCTCTCCGGTCGTCACTCGCGATAGCGTGAATTACTGCCGGTCGTTCCTCCTCCGTCGCACCGCTGCGGGCCGTCAAGACTGGTAGAAAACATCGGCGGGCAAGGGGTGTTTTGGGCCGCGGCTTTTGCCGGCGCGTACGCCGCCCGTGTTGTCCGCCCTTGGGATGTATTGCAAGGTGAAACCAAGGAAATATTTCTCCATTCGCCGAACGGCTTCCGGATACTGGCCGCCGAGCCGGTTCCTTTCTTTGTGTATTCCTTTCGGATGTGCCCCACAATTACTTGCGAATCGAGACTTGATGACGCATCTGCGGATTCCTAGCGCTCGGAGTTTCCTGAGACCCAGCAGAACTGCCTCGTATTCGGCTGTGTTGTTGGTGGTGCGATACCGTAGCCTTGCTGCGTATCGCAGCTTTGGGCCTGTTGGAGGTGTCAATACCGCGGATATGCTGCTCCGGCCGAGCACCATGCCCCATCCGTGTGCACCGTCCATTAAGGTTCCTCGAAGGCGAGGGTGGTGTTGTCCCCACATGGGGTCCAATCCGCGATAAAGTCCGCTATGACCTGCGACTTGATGGCCGATCGTGCTCGAAGTCAATGACATATTCATTCGGCTCGGACGCCCACTTGCCTATCCGGCCTACCGCCTGCGTTTACGAACGGGGCTTCTAGGGGCCGAGCGGACAAAACCCGAATGTGATGAGCACGAAAATAGTGCTTGAGCTTTCGCGACGCCATGACCACCGCATATGCGATTTTCTCCGGCTACGAATAGTTTGCCTTCGGCGATGTCAAACCTTCGATACGAAATAGATTGGGAACTACTTTGTAACTTCCCTCGTTCTCTTTTTCTTCCACCGGGGCCGCGCTCACCGCGGCGTGGGACGCCGCTATGTATAGTAACGGGGTCGCATCGGCGATGGGCTTGATAATGTTGTGGCCTTTGACGGGTAAGCTTTTAGGTCATCGAATGCTTGCTGCGAGCCGGGCCCCATCCGAAACCCTACGAATTTTTAGGATTCGGAAAAACGGAAGGCCCCGTTCGCGCCACGGATATGAACCTCCCCGAGCGGCGATCTGCCCGGTGAGCTTCTGTACCTGCTTTTTGGTCTCGGGCGGTCTCATGTTCACAATAGCGGCAATCTTGTGCAGGTTAGCTTCTATGCCTCTCCGGCGGATACCGGACATCCCAACATCTTGCCCTTGCTCACCCCGAATATGCATTTTCCGGGTTTAGCTTGATCCGCTTGCTCGAAGGTTCACAAAAGTTTCCTTTAGATCCTCGATGTGTGTGCTTTTCTTATCGCTTTTCACCACTATATCATCCACGTAAGCGACCAGGTTTTTCCTCTTTTTCTCGCTCCCTAAAGACCTCGTACGTCATTGCAGGAGAAAGTAGGGCCGGCGTTGCGCGTCCCTCGGGCATGCGCTTGTAGCAAAAGGTTCCCGGGAGTGATGAAACTCGTTTTCCTGGTCTTCTTCATTCAGCCATATCGATGGTACCCCGAGAAACAATCCGGTAAACTTAACAACTCGCAACCGGACGCGATATCGACTAGCTTGTCGATCCGCGGTAGCGGGTATGGGTCTTTCGGGCGGTGTTTGTTTAGATTCGTGAAATCCACGCACATGCGCCATTTGCCACTTTTCTTCTTGACCATTACCACATTGGCTAGCCATTCCGGATACTGCACCGGCCTCGATCACGTCGCGTCCAAGAGCCTTTGCACTCTGCGCGGCTGCCGCGTCTGCTCTTTCGGATGACATCTTCCTCAACTTTTGCTTCCGTGGCTTTTTGCTGTTTGCGACGTTGAGGCTGTCTTTGGGCCAATTCCCCGTCAACCCCTTGAGGTCTTTAGTGGTCCACGCGAATACGTCCTTATTCTCGGCCCGAAATGCTAGCAGCTCCGAAGCGTCCGTTCGAAAGACTTGCCCGATATGCACGCAGACCGATCCGGGCGGTTTGCCGATCTGGGCACTCTTCTCGTGCCCTCGTCTGGCTCTCGCTCTCCGCTCTTTCCGCTCCGGGGCTTCGTTAGTATCCTCTTTCTTTGCGGGCTTTTTTACCTCGTGCACCATCTTTGTAACCCGGTATTGGTTTGCCATCTATCTTTACGGCTGCGATTTGATCGCCATGCACCGTGATTACCCCGAAAGGAGGGCGGCTTCATGCATAGGTAGCTCGCTTGATTATGATGTCAAACTTGTTTATGATTCCCCTTCCGAAGATTGCCGTATATGGGTATTCCATTTGTACCACATCAAACGATATCTCTTCCGCCGCACTTTCTCTCCTTCGCTAAACGCTACGGTGAGTGTCTTCTTCCCAAGTGCATCTATTTTCTTTCCACCAAAGCCGAATAAGGCATTGCCCGCTGATCGAGCGAACGCTGTCAAGTTTCATGCTATCATACGCTTTGGTGAACGGGATGTCCGCCGAGCTCCCGTTGTCAATAAGAATGTTGTGTAGAGTGTACCCGCCTACGAAAGCGGTTGCCACGAAAGCATCATAGTGCGGGTAATCCCGGATCTGATTATCCTCTTCAGTGAAGGTGATGGGTTTGTAGCTTCCACGCGGCCGAGTCGCCGGAGTGGTGATGATACAGCCATTACGCGCCTACGATATTCTCTTCGCGTTCTCTTCTTGTCATGCTCTATATTGGAACCTCCAATGATGGCGTATATGTGCCCGTTGGATGGCATCGCATTCGCGGGTGCTACGGTGTGTACGACGCAACTCCTTGGAAGTTTCCGCCTTGCGGCTGCGCTGCTGGCTTCTGTCTATTCTCGGTAGGGCGAGGAAGACACGGCCCGATGCGGCATCGGATGCGCGATCATCGAGCTGCTTTGGTATTGTTGGTCTTGCATGCTTGGCGTCCCTCCCCAATGCGCATGAACATTTGGGGGCGAGGTACGGATTCCCCGGGCTGCCTGGGCGGAGCGGCCATTTGATGGGGAAAGCGTATGGTTGTGACGGTGCCGTGTGGAATACGTGCTTTGCGGTTTCGGTTTTCACTATGGCGTCATCTCTTTCCTTTTGCTCTTTGGCCTGCTGCGTGTATTTGCAGTCTCTGGTGAAATGGCCTTTGTTTTCGCCGCATACGCAACAATACGGTGTTTTAGGGGCGCCACCATTGCGCCCTCGTCCGCGTCCGCCTCTGTTTCCCCGTCCTCCCCGATTCTGCTAACCTCCGCCTCGGTTTTCATGAGACTGGCTGTCATGCTGCTTCGGGGGTGCCTGGTTGGGTGACTCTTCCTGGAGGTTGTTGACATAGCCTTGATTGGACCCCCACCTCTGCTGAGTCTGCTGGTTTTGTTTCGGGGTGTTTTGCTTGAGGCTATTCCTGGAGACCTTGCGCTTCTGCAAGTCTTCTTCTGATATGGCGAACTTTCGCATTTCATCAAACAACTGCTTCACAGTTTTGGGTACCTCCCTGGTTAACACTTCTGCGCACGGACCGATCTTGAGGCCCCGATGGCCGATGCAATGACCGTTTCGTCGGACACATTCGGGACTTGCGCCCTCGTCTGAATGATACGCTCCAGGTACTTGGCCATTGGCTCATCGTCCGGTTGATGCAAGGTGAGCAAGTCCATAATGGTTTTCTTGTCGGCCTGAAGGCCCTGAAACGTTGCCAACGGCTCCTCTTTCGCTGTCTCCATGACCGGATGGACAAGGGCCGCAACGACATGAACGGTCGTGCGCCACATCTTGCATGGCCAAGATCAAAGTTTTGGCTAACAAGGCTTCGTTGCCACTGCCGAATATATTGCAGCCTCATAGCTTGATATGAACCTTCTTGGATTAGATTTGCCATTGAAATGCGGGATCTTAGGCTTGTAACCGGATGGCCATGGGTATTTCTGCGGTTCGGGGACAACGGGGATGCCATGTCAATCGAGTCCGTACCCCCTTGCCCGAGGCTGATCCCAAGTACGACTTCACTTTCGGTTTTCGGCCCTTGCGCGAGTGCCTCGATCTCAGCATTGTAACCTTTACGCCTCCCCCGGCTGCACGGTCGTCGCGGCCACTTGAGTTCGATATTCCGTTTCTTGCTTCGATGTCTCCACATGGGCCGATCCGATACGCTTTTAGTTCTTCAATTCGGAGGTGTGCTCGTCCGGCATCTTTAGGAGCTTGGAATTCGTAGCATCAACTCATCCATCACATTCGGGGCTTCGGGCTCCGGTTGGACCTCGGCGTCATGCGGCCACTTCGGCGGCGACGGCCCCTCTTTGGGCTGATCTGCGTTCCGCGGCCCGGCCGAATACGTTGTCCTCAATAGCCGGATCCGCTGGCGAGGAGCCGGAATCGGCGGAGGAACCGCGATCCGTGCGGTGAGCTCGGTGCGTGGCGGATCCGAGCCGTTTGCGGTTGAAGGAGCAGTTTCTTCCACGGACGGCATTGTCTTCCTGATAGCTGGACCTCTAGCTTTTCCCTTTGGTGGCATGACAAGTCCGTGCGCCAACCACGGTGGGCGCCAATGTTGTTTCGGCCCTTTGGGTTGCACCCCCTGAAGGACCAAAACAGGAGATAATGGAAACGTAGAACTACAAAACGAAACGAACAACACGAACCTTATATTCCTTGTGCTCCGGCTAAAACGCACGGAGACCAGAAGTCCCTTACAACATCCCCAGAGGGGTCTATTTATAGGAAGCCGTGTTGTATTTTGTACAAGAATGCCCCTGGCAACCCTAATTTCAACGTACAGGAGCAGCCGACACGGGGCAGACAAGTAAATGGCCTGAGGGCCCACATTTGTCGGTTAACCGCCGGCTGAGAACACATCCGGGCCCTCCTTCCACGCCCAACCGCCGAATGCGTCCGTCTCGAAGCCGAATGCGCGCCTTCCGCGCTATCGGGGTTCCCGTGGCGGCGACGCCGGATGCGCGTCTTCTCGCGCTATCGGGGCTTCCGCTGGCGTGGGCCGGATGCGCGCCGTCCCGCGCTATCGGGGCCTCCGCTGGCGCCCCGCCGTCCGCGCTATCGGGGCTTCCGCCCGCGCGGGACGCCGGATGCGCGCTTCCGCATATCGGGGCGCGGCGCGGACACCGGATGCGCGCCTTCCTTCTCCGGGGCTTCCGCCTGGCGCGGACACCGGATGCGCGCCTTCCCGCGCTATCGGGGTTCCCGGCGCTGGCGCCGGATGCGCGCCGTCCCTTCTCGGGGCCTCCCGGCAGCACGACGCCGGATGCGCGCCTTCCCGCGCTATCGGGATTTCCGCCGGCGCTGGCGCTGAAGCGCCGTCCCCGCTTATCGCCGTTCCTGCGCACATTAAACACATGAGGTGCACACAATCAGGGGGGACGGGGTGGCCAATTCCACTCCTGCCCCCAACATCTAGCAAGCATGAATGTATGGCTGTGGTAGGAATTTTTAACTCTCGTCATACGGGGAACTCATCATGCGAAATTTTAAGATTTTAAAAGATAAACTCTCGTAACTCTAGCATCTCTAGGAACAAGATGGACAGCGGCTCAAAACTTTCCCATATCATATCCTTCAACTACCTAGACTTAGATCAAGCATTCGCTACCCACAAGTTTCGGTGTTCGGGAGTAAATCTCAAATCTAAACAGTTGTGTCCAAAACTCGGGGGAGAGTGCAAGGTTGAAAACTAGGTACTTGAAAGGAATTACGGCAGAGCAACTATTCATCATTTCCATATAAGAGCTTATTCGTAGGGTTCATTTTAGCGAGCGAGATTTTTCACATACTCTCCTCTATTTTATTTTTACAAACTTAACAAATAGATAGATAGATAGATAAGCTAGTGATACTTAGCTGGATACAAGGGGTGCTCTCCCCAAGCTGGATGTTCACGTAGTACTGCTGGTGTTCTTGGCGCGGTGAAGGCGCTTGCTCCTCCGGAGTGTCGGGGATAATGGTGTAGAGACAAGATGCGGCGATGAAGACAAGACTTTCGACAAGGGACGGGACGTCCTTCCGCTGTTAGCTCTTCTTGATCCTTTAAGTTCACAATCGGGCTCAAATAGACAACAAAGCTTGTGGAACTGATTTAAGTGTTAGTGATAAACCTCTAAGCCTTGGATGTCTAGAACTTGCTTAACTCATAAATCTTTTTAGCGGGATCTCAATATTTTTGCAAAATTTTTTATATTTTATGATATGAGAGAAAAATGCAACTAACATGAAAACTTATTTTTATGCCACCACGGGGGATATCTTTATGGGGTGTCGCACCACAAAATTATTCACATGGGGCTTAGCATTTTCTAGATGGAATACAAGATAAAACTATTTTTCTTTTCTAATGCGAGATATAGCAAAGCAAAAATGCAACAAGAATTTATTATGCAAAAAGTAAATATGTTAAAGGAAAAACTTATGCAATGGGAAATATGGATAACTACCAAGTTACTTCCTTGGCAAGGGTTCGGTGTTTTAAGTCCTCTCGAATAGGACTTCTTGTCGTGTTCAATCCTTCGGTGCTTTATTTGATCTCAAAGGTAGAGACCTTGAGAACTGTACCTCTTGAGTGATATCTCTTGAGGAAGGGTCATCCATGTTCTCTCCTTCTCCAACGGTTTGAAGTGAACCTTTAATTGTGATGCTAGCAAGCATCTTGTTTAGTGTGCATGTTGCGAGTTCGAACTTTATCACTTTGGAGCACCCTCGGGATGAAGAGTAGATGCTTCTAGTGGGCCTCTCCCTTGACCTTGTGCTCTACTTATTGTTTCTTCTCTCAGAGGATTAGTGGACAACACATACCCAAGGAATATACAAATAATAACAAGGGTAGAGATGTCATTAAGCTAAAAGGTCATATTCTATGCTACGTTTAAAAGATTGGGTTGAAAATTTTAATTAGCATAGAACATTTACTCAACATTACTTCTTCTTTAAAGATTGATTTTACTTTGTCTTAAGTTTGATTTGTGTGTATGACATCTATAGAAAACAATCAAACTTATAGAGAGGAAGTAATTGCGAGTGGAGGGATTGCAAACCAAAGGTGTGCCGAGTGACGAGGGTTTGAGAAGAGGAAGGGCGTTGCCGGATCATCATTAGAGGTGTCGCGGCCTTCCTCCAAGCTTGTTGTTGCTCATCATTGGAAGCCAAGTGTGTGTGTTGAATCATCCCTCGAAGTGTGTTGTAACTCCATGTTCTTTAGACATTGTTGTCCTCTATTCTTAAGTACATCGGAGAGGGCTCTTGATTCTAAGTCCTATGAGCAAACCTTTGGACCGGTCCAATCCAAGATATGAGGATGCGAACGGTTGCATGATGTTCCTTCGTCAATCATTCTTGAATCTTGTTGAGCCTTGGTTGACGAATTGATGTTTATTGGAGATGTAGGCTTGAGTTCTTCCTTGATGATCTTTGTCTTCTAGCGGCATGGCGAAGAGTTAATGATACGCCATCCGCCTTGATAATCAAGGAAGGGACTTCATTAATATTTGTATGCGAGGCTTCATCTCCAAATGGCATAGGGACATCATCTTGCAAATGTAGTTGTTCATGGTCTTCTTGGGCTTGGTCGGTAGTCAACCCTTGATGGTGATTGGTTGACACAAGGATGCATGCTTTTCATGGCATGCTTGTCCTTTCCGCCGATGTGCAAGATGGTGTCTTCGGAGAACAACGAGAGAGAGGTCTTTGGCTTGGCCAAAATAAGGTGAGTTGCGCCATGCTTCTCATTGGTGTCCTAGCTCGAGTTTTGGGCTCAATGCTATGATGTCTTCAAGGTTTCTCATAGCTTGTCGCCTTGTTCATCCACTTCCTTTGGGTGAGTGCTATTGATGTAGATCCTTCTTGTAGCACTCTTGTCTCCTTTGTTCCATCACGAAGTGGTGATTTGGTAGGTTCACCATGAATAGGCATGCTATAAATTCCTTGAACTCTTTCTTGGACGATGAATGAGCTATGTCTTCATTGTGTGAAGTTGTTGTAGTTCATCATATGCCTTGCTTCATCTTTGATGTGAGTTCATCTCAGACTCTCCCAATTTGGATTTGGAAGTTTTTCTGTAGGGTTAGTCCAACAAAATATACCAATATCTACTAAAGCAAAATTTTAGTTCAATAACCAAACTAGACTCCATGCCTAATCAGATTAAGGAAGGCTATTTAACCTAAGCACCACGCTTAATTTAAAAGCCAATAGAAGCATGTCGAGTACTTCTAAACCAACACTTACTATGGTAGATAAAGGTAACATGAAAGCACTATAGAGATTTACTCAAACAGGTGATGACAGAGCATGATTGTTGTTTAGCAAATTGAGCATGCCTTAAAGGTAGGGACAACCAAAATAATGTAGCAACATGGCAAGGAATGAAGTATATCCCCAAGCTTAACTTTCATAAATCAAGATTGGATGAATGTAATTCAATGTTGCATAATGATTGGTTGGACATACCTTGCATTTGTTGTTCCTTTGAATCTTTTTGCTTTGAATCTGGAAAGGTTAGTGACACGAATACGAGAAGGAATATTTTCACAATTATAACTCTATGCTCATTTAACAAGGACAACACAATAGAAAGGTGAACAGTTATGCCATGATCTGAATAGTGCTTGTTTTAGGACACTAAGCTTGTCCTTGGGAAACCTTCAAGATGGAATTGGTGAAGTGGTTTCCCTCCAACACCAATCTATGTGCACTAATCTCGGGATTCAACACAACGAGATCTCGCAATGTTTATGGAACACATATGTGTCTACAATTACCCTTTCAAAATCTTTAGGAATAGGGAGCTTGAGAGGGTGGAAGATCTCATGTGGGGCAATGTTAGAGAGACTGAGTGAATCAGGAGATTTTTTGTATGAGCAAGGTCTTGATGGAGTGTCAAAGAAGTAACTACATTGCTCATTGAAGTATCCATCATTTTCCACTTTCAAGGGTGATTCATCATAAATGTCCAAAATTCCCCTTGGATCGTCTCTCGAAATGATCTCATCTAAGGCCTTATCCACCCATTCAATGGCAATAGCACATAGGTTTTTAATGCTCTCTAGCCATGGATGTTGCTCTAAAAGATCCTCTATATGTTCTCGATGATTCCTATGCATGGGATATGTACACGGATTTCTAGGATCGTCGGGAGGTTTGGGAGAAAAAGCATAGAACGAGTCATAGGGGTCAAGGATGGGTTTAAAGATGGGTTCGTATTTTATATCTAATGTGGGCACACAAGGGGAGAAGATAAAGGTGAATCCTAGATGGCTTCGCTCTCCTTCTATGGCATCACTTAGCATGCCATCCTTGAGTCTTTCTAAACGTCCTTCAAAGGAATTGGGTGTGAGATGCTTTCTAAGAGATCTCTTCGAGAAGATTTATAATGCATGCACTAAAAGATCTCTTATGAAATGGGAAGTTTATGCTCCTCCCAAAATCGCCATCAAAAAGAATTTCTAAGGGTAGAATTACTTCTTCCCTTAGGGGACTTCGAATACTATTGGTTTGGGATGGATAGCCAAATCATGGGATTGGAATGTTTGCAAAGTGGCTATGGAAACTTCCTCTTCTTGTTTGGGGGATGATTTTTTCTCTACCTCTAGGATGTTATCATGAAGTCTAGTGCAAGGAGTATGTCCATTAATAGTAAGGACAAACCTCACTTCACTAAAGGGTAAAGAAAGGAAAACTCCTCCAAAGGCAATATTATCAAGACCCATATATAGATGTTGAAGAAGAACATGGTCTTGTAAGGCTAGGTCTAAACCTAAATTTATAGGAAGATTAAAAGATTCCCTAAGTGTAGCAAGAAGTTCATTACCTACTTGATCAGAGGATAGGACTTTGGGTTCATTACCCTCTTGATTAGAAGATAGGACTCTAGCTGTTGAAAAGGGTTGGCTTTGACCTATTGCAACCACAAATTGGTGTAGCTCATAGCTAGATGTGAAAATCATGGGTTCTAGAGGCTCTAAGCATGTGCTCATGGGTGCAAGATATTGGTGGATAGGCGTGGAATTTGGGTTATCTATAACAATAGAAAGTAAAATGTAAAAGAAAACAAGAAAAAAGATAAAAGAACAATATATGGTTAAGCGACTTAGGTTATCTCAGAAGACCGTCTTTCTCCCCGGCAACGGCGCCAGAAATGCTTGTTGATACTAGATACGCACACGAAAGAATCAAAGAGAAATAATCCGCAAGCGCACGGATATCGGTGAGCACTTCACCCGGGAGATATTCAGAGTATTGTTATTTATTTATCCGCTAGGAGAAAACGTGCATCGACTAACCCAAATCTATACTTAACCCCGAGCTACGAGACAAGGTAATGAGCGATATAGAGAGGACTACTACCACAGTCTTCTTCCAACCTATGGCAAGCTTTGCAACTACTACTCTATGGGAGCACCTAAGAAAAGACACCACGCGAGGATGCTTAACCTAGCACTTTTGGACCTACCTTACCTGCGACGGAAGTGGATTACAAAGGTAACAAAGGGACTATCATCATCCGCTACTACCACGGTTCCGGCCGGATAGGGAGCATCTATGAGTGAACCTAGCCCAAGCACCACGCTTACGCTATGAACGATTACTCTATTCCCAACCGGATGCGAATAAAGTAAACTCGTAAACCAAAGAGCAATAATAACAAGAACTTACTAGTATCGAAGTTGAATTGAGAATAATCCTAGAACCAAGCCTCGGGTTAGGAGACTTGATCCATAAGGAGAGGAGACACCGACATGCCGGGCTTCCTCCAACTCTACCTCCACCCTATACTCTCTATCTATCTTGAATGCTAGGCTCTAGGGAGAGATCCATTCAAAGGGACCTCTCTCACCTGATTCTCTGCGGGAAAATAATGAATTAGGGTTTCAAGGGATGCCTCCTCCGGGGCCGGGGGCCCCCGCTTATATAGCCCCCCGGATGCACCGCAGCCCTCGGATCAAACCGACCTAAACGGACGATTATTATTCATCCTCAAAGGCGGAACAGGGGATCCGCGAGGCTGATTCTGATTGGCGAGAACCGGTGAGTTTGTCGGCCGACCCAAAGGGGGAGTCTCCGACTCCCCACCCAGCCCGTTCGGGCTCCCCGTTTGAAGTCCCGAGCCTTCAACCTTCCTGAGAATTTTCACCGGTTCCGATTATCTCTATGTAAAGCGACATGTGGGCCTTCCTTGGGTATTTTCGGTGACACCTGCTTGAAACGGACATTCACCAAAACTCATGGAATTCCATTAGTGTAAGCCCTATATCTAGATAGTAATTATATTTAGGACCTTTTTCATGTCTAGTTGACGGTAAAAATTGGCACTTAACGGCCGTCAACACTGTCTTTTGCCCCGCACGGTCGGATCTGTGCATCCTATGGCTCTCGGCTTTTGAGTCAAGCATGCATTGTACGCCATGGTTAAGCCATTTTGATGCCTCTCACCTTCCACCATAGAGTTTTCCATCACCGAGAGCCTGAAGGGCCCTTAACCATGCCTCCCACGGCTCCAAAACTGCCATATTTGCACACTCGACCATCTTTGCTTACGGTCGGTTCCAACGCATTTATGGCTCCGGCTCTACGAAGTCAAGCATGCACATACGCCATGGTTAAGGCATTTTGACACCTATGGCCTCTCTACCATAGCATTTGCCGTCACTCGAGAGCACGAACGGCACTTAAGCTCGGCTCCACGGCTCCGAGCGCCATATTTGCACACACGACTTTCTTCTTTGCGGCCGGTTCCTGCGCATCCCTCGGCTCCTCGCACCAAGTCAAGCATGCCCATGCACTATGGTTAAGGCGTTTTGACACCGCTGGCCTCCTGACCACAGCATTTATTGCCGCCCAAGAACCCGAATGGCCCTAACCATGGCTCCACCGCTCCTAAGGCTGCATATTTGCACACACGACTATGCTACCGCGGGCCGGTTCCTACGTGTCCTACGACTCTCGACACTAGGTCAAGCACGACCGTATGCCATGGTTAAGGCGTTTTGACACCTCTGGCCCTACCACCACAATGTTTGTCATCACCCGAGAGCCCGAACGGCCCTTAACTATAGCTCCATGACTCATCCATAATTGCACACATTTGCGGCGCACGGCCGGATCCGTGCATCCTACGGCTCTCGAAGCACCGGTTCAAGCACACCGTACGCCATGGTTAAGCCATTTTGATGCCTCTCACCTCTCCACCATAGAGTTTTCCATCACCCGAGAGCACGAAGGGCCCTTAACCATGGCTCCATGGCGTAAAACTGCCACATTTGCATACACGACCATCTTTGCCGCATGGTCGGTTCCAACGCGTCCTATGGCTCCAGACACTTTGAGTCAAGCAAGCCAGTACACCATGGTTAAGGCATTTTGACACCTCGGTCTCTCTACCATAGCGTTTGTCATTTATCGAGCTTTGAATGGCCCTTAACCTTGGCTCCACGGCTCCGGAAGCTGCCATATTTGCACACATGACTTTGCTGCCGCACGGCCGGTTCCTATGCATCCTACGGCTCCTCGCACCAAGTCAAGCATGCCCATGCACCATGGTTAAGGCATTTTAACACCTTTGGCCTCTCCACTACAGTGTTTATTAACGCCCGAGAACCGAATGGCCCTTAACCATGGCTCCATAGCTCTAGAACTACCATATTTGCACACACGACTATGCTACCGCACAGCCAGTTCCTGCATGTCCTATAGCTCTCGACACTAGGTCAAGCACGACCGTATGCCATGGTTAAGGCGTTTTGACGCCTCTGGCCTCACCACCACAATATTTGTCATCACCTGAGAGCCCGAATGGCCCTTAACTATAGCTTCATGACTCCAGAACATCCATAATTGCACACACATTTGTCTTGCCCCGCCTGCAAATGCCGGATCCGTGCATCCTACTTGCCTCTGGCACCGGGTCAAGCATGCCGTACGCCATGGTTAAGCCATTTTGATGCCTCTCACCTCTCCACCATAGAGTTTTTCATCACCCGAGAGCCTGAAGGGCCCTTAACCCACGGGTCCACGGCTGCAAAACGCCATATTTGCACACACGACCATCTTTCTTATACGGTCGGTTCCAACACATCCTATGGCTCTCGGCACTGAGTCAAGCATGCCCGTATGCCATGGTTAAGGCATTTTGACACCTCTAGCCTCTCAACCATAGCGTTTGCCATTGCTCGAGAGCCCGAACGGCCCTTAACCTTGGCTCTACGGCTCCGAACTACCATATTTGCACACACGACCATCTGCCGCACGGTCGGTTCAACGCATCCTATGGCTCCTGGCGAGTCAAGCATGCCGTACGCCATGGTTAAAGCATTTTGACACCTCTAGCCTCTCCACCACAGCGTTTGTTGCTGCTGAGAACCTGAATGGCCCTTAACCATGGCTCCACCGGCTCTAGAAGCGCCATATTTGCACACACGAATATGCTACGCACGTGGGTTCGCGTGTCCTACAGCTATTTGACACTAGGTCAAGCATGACCGTATGCCATGGTTAAGGCATTTTGATGCCTCCGGCCTCACCACCACAATGTTTGTCATCACCCGAGAGAGCTTTGAACGGCCCTTAACTCTGACTCCACGACTCGAACATCCATAATTGCACACACGTGTGCTGCCGCACGGTCGGATCCTGTGCATCCTATGGCTCTCGGCACGGTTCAAGCACGCACATGCGCCGTGGTTAAGCCATTTGATGCCTCTCACCTCTCCACCATAGAGTTTTCCATCACACGAGAGCACCGAAGGGCCCTTAACCATGCCTCCATGGCACCAAAACTGCCATATTTGCACACTCGACCATCTTTGCCCGACGGTCGGGTTCCAACGCATTTTATGGCTCTCGGCTCACGAGTCAAGCATGCACATGTACGCCATGGTTAAGGCATTTTGACACCTCGGCCTCTCTACCATAGCGTTTGTCATCACTCGAGAGCCGAACGGCACTTAACCTCGGCTCACGGCTCCCGGAAGCGCCATGTTTGCACACACGACTTTGCTACCGCCGGCCGGTTCTGCGCATCCTACGGCTCCGCACCAAGTCAAGCATGCCCATGCACTATGGTTAAGGCGTTTTGACAACTGTGGCCTCTAGACCACGGCATTTGTTGCCGCCAAGAACCCGAATGGCCCTTAACCATGGCTCATTTGCTCTAGGCGCCATATTTGCACACACGACTATGCTACCGCACGACGGTTCTGCGTGTCCTACAGCTCTCGACAAGAGTCAAGCATGACCGTATGCCATGGTTAAGGCGTTTTGACACCCTGGCCCCACCACCACAATGTTGGTCATCACTCGAGCCTCGAACGGCCCTTAACTATAGCTCCACGACTCGAACATCCATAATTGCACACACGGCTTGTCTTTGGCGCACGGCCGGATCCACATGCATCCTCGGCTCTCGGCACCGGTTCAAGCACACCCGTACGCCATGGTTAAGCCATTTTGATGCCTCTCACCTCTCCACCATAGAGTTTTCCATCACACGAGAGCACGAAGGGCCCTTAACCATGGCTCCACGGCTCCAAAAGCGCCACATTTGCACACACGACCATCTTGCCGCATGGTCGGTTCAACGCATCCTATGGCTCCGGCTACGGAGTCAAGCAAGCCCGTACACCATGGTTAAGGAATTTTGACACCTCTAGCCTCTCTACCATAGCGTTTGTCGTCGCTTAAGAGCCTGAACGGCCTTTAACCTTGGCTCACGGCTCGAAGCGCCATATTTGCACACACGACTTTTCTTTGCCGCACGGGGTTCCTATGCATCCTACGGCTCCTCGCACCAAGTCAAGCACGCCCATGCACCATGGTTAAGGCGTTTTAACACCTTTGGCCTCTCCACCACAGCGTTTATTGCCGCCCGAGAACCCGAATGGCCCTTAACCATGGCTCCACGGCTCTAGAAGCGCCATATTTGCACACACGACTATGCTACCCCATGACCGGTTCCTGCATGTCCTATAGCTCTCGACACTAGGTCAAGCATGACCTTATGCCATGGTTAAGGCATTTTGACACCTCTGGCCTCACCACCACAATATTTGTCATCACCCGAGAGCCCGAACGGCCCTTAACTATAGCTCCACGACTGAGAACATCCATAATTGCACACACGGCGTAATGCGGCGGATCTGTGCATCCTACGGCTCTCGGCACCGGGTCAAGCACGCCGTACGCCATGGTTAAGCCATTTTGATGCCTCTCACCTCTCCACCATACAGTTTTTCATCACCCGAGAGCACGAAGGGCCCTTAACCATGGCTCCACGGCACCCAAAGCGCCACATTTACACACACGACCATGCTGTCGCACGGTCGGTTCCAGCGCATCCTATGGCTCTCGGCCTTGAGTCAAGCAAGCCCGTACGGCATGGTTAAGGCATTTTGACACCTCTGGCCTCTCTACCATAGCGTTTGCCATCGCTCCCGAGAGCACGAACGGCCCTTAACCTCGGCTCCACGGCTCCGAGCGCCATATTTGCACACCGAGCATCTTTGCCCGCCGGCGAGTTCAACGTCCTCACGGCTCCTCGCACCAAGTCAAGCACGCCCATGCACCATGGTTAAGGCATTTTAACACCTTTGGCCTCTCCACCACAGCATTTGTTGCCCTTTGAGAACCCGAATGGCCCTTAACCATGGCTCCACGGCTCTAGAACTACCATGTTGCACACACGAATATGCCACGCAGGTCGGTTCCTGCATGTCCTATAGCTCTCGACACTGCAGGTCAAGCACGGCAGAGTATGCCATGGTTAAGGCGTTTTGATGCCTCTGGCCTCACCACCACAATGTTTGTCATCACCGAGAGCACGAACGGCCCTTAACTATAGCTCCACGACTCGAGAACATCCATAATTGCACACACGGCTTGTCTTTGCCGCACGGTCGGATCTGTGCATCCTATGGCTCTCGGCACCGGGTCAGCACACCCGTACGCCATGGTTAAGCCATTTTGATGCCTCTCACCTCTCCACCATAGAGTTTTCCATCACCGAGAGCACGAAGGGCCCTTAACCATGCCTCCACGGCTCCAAAACTGCCATATTTGCACACTCGACCATCTTTGCCGCACGGTCGGTTCCAACGCATTTTATGGCTCCCGGCTCTGAGTCAAGCATGCCGTACGCCATGGTTAAGGCATTTTGACACCTCTGGCCTCTCTACCATAGCGTTTGCCATCACTCGAGAGCACGAACGGCCTTAACCTCGGCTCCACGGCTCGAAGCGCCATATTTGCACACACGACTTTTTTCTTTGCCGCACGGCGGTTCCTGCGCATCCTACGGCTCCTCGCACCAAGTCAAGCACGCCCATGCACTATGGTTAAGGCATTTTGACACCGCTTGGCCTCTCGACCATAGCATTTGTTGCCGCCAAGAACCGAATGGCCCTTAACCATGGCTCCACCGCTCTAGAAGCTGCCATATTTGCACACACGACTATGCTACCGCACGCCTGTGCCGGTTCCTACGTGTCCTACAGCTCTCGACACTAGGTCAAGCACGACCGTATGCCATGGTTAAGGCGTTTTGACACCTCTGGCCCCACCACCACAATGTTTGTCATCACCCGAGAGCCCGAACGGCCCTTAACTATAGCTCCACGACTCGAACATCCATAATTGCACACACATTTGTCTTTGGCGCACGGCGGATCTGTGCATCCTACGGCTCTCGGCACCGGTTCAAGCACACCCGTACGCCATGGTTAAGCCATTTTGATGCCTCTCACCTCTCCACCATAGAGTTTTCCATCACCGAGAGCACGAAGGGCCCTTAACCATGGCTCCACGGCTCCAAAGCTGCCACATTTGCACACACGACCATCTTTGCCGCATGGTCGGTCGGTTCAACGCATCCTATGGCTCCGGCGAGTCAAGCAAGCCCGTACGCCATGGTTAAGGCATTTTGACACCTCGGCCTCTCTACCATAGCGTTTGTCATCGCTCGAGAGCACGAACGGCCCTTAACCTCGGCTCCACGGCTCGAAGCGCCATATTTGCACACACGACTTTCTTTGCCGCACGGCCGGTTCCTATGCGCATCCTACGGCTCCTCGCACCAAGTCAAGCACGCCCATGCACCATGGTTAAGGCATTTTAACACCTTTGGCCTCTCCACCACAGCGTTTATTACCGCCTGAGAACCCGAATGGCCCTTAACCATGGCTCCACGGCTCTAGAAGCGCCATATTTGCACACACGACTATGCTACCGCACGGCCGGTTCCTGCATGTCCTATAGCTCTCGACACTAGGTCAAGCACGACCGTATGCCATGGTTAAGGCATTTTGACACCTCGGCCTCACCACCACAATATTTGTCATCACCCGAGAGCCCGAACGGCCCTTAACTATAGCTCCACGACTCGAACATCCATAATTGCACACACGGTTGTCTTTGCCGCTTTGCGGCCGGATCTGTGCATCCTACGGCTCTCGGCACCGGGTCAAGCACGCCGTACGCCATGGTTAAGCCATTTTGATGCCTCTCACCTCTCCACCATAGAGTTTTCATCACCGAGAGCCTGAAGGGCCCTTAACCATGGCTCCACGGCTGCAAAAGCTGCCATATTTGCACACACGACCATCTTTGCCGCACGGTCGGTTCCAACGCATCCTATGGCTCTCGGCCTTGAGTCAAGCATGCCCGTACGCCATGGTTAAGGCATTTTGACACCTCGGCCTCTCTACCATAGCGTTTGCCATCGCTCGAGAGCACGAACGGCCCTTAACCTTGGCTCCACGGCTCCGGAAGCGCCATATTTGCACACACGACCATCCATCTTTGCCGCACGGTCGGTTCCAACGCATCCTATGGCTCCTCGCCAAGTCAAGCATGCCCGTACGCCATGGTTAAGGCATTTTGACACCTCTAGCCTCTCCACCACAGCGTTTGTTGCCGCTGAGAACCGAATGGCCCTTAACCATGGCTCCACGGCTCTAGAGCGCCATATTTGCACACACGAATATGCTACCGCACTGGGCCCGGTTCGTGCGTGTCCTACAGCTCTTGACACTAGGTCAAGCATGACCGTATGCCATGGTTAAGGCATTTTGATGCCTCGGCCTCACCACCACAATGTTTGTCATCACCCGAGAGCCGAACGGCCCTTAACTAACTAGCTCCACGACTCAGA
The DNA here is from genome assembly GCA_018135685.1 of Themeda triandra. Classification (NCBI taxonomy): domain Eukaryota; kingdom Viridiplantae; phylum Streptophyta; class Magnoliopsida; order Poales; family Poaceae; genus Themeda; species Themeda triandra. The sequence continues at coordinate 50,321 of JAENPR010002208.1, forward strand.
ACATCCATAATTGCACACACGTTTGTCTTTGCCGCGCGGTCGGATCTGTGCATCCTATGGCTCTCGGCACCGGGTCAAGCACGCACGTACGCCATGGTTAAGCCATTTTGATGCCTCTCACCTCTCCACCATAGAGTTTTCCATCACCGAGAGCACTGAAGGGCCCTTAACCATGCTCCACGGCTCCAAAAGCTGCCATATTTGCACACTCGACCATGCTTTGCCGCGGTCGGTTCCAACGCATTTATGGCTCCGGCTCGAGTCAAGCATGCCGTACGCCATGGTTAAGGCATTTTGACACCTCTGGCCTCTCTACCATAGCGTTTGCCATCACTCGAGAGCACGAACGGCACTTAACCTCGGCTCCACGGCTCCGAGCGCCATATTTGCACACACGACTTTCTTTGCCGCACGGCGGTTCCTGCGCATCCTACGGCTCCTCGCACCAAGTCAAGCACGCCCATGCACTATGGTTAAGGCATTTTGACACCTCTGGCCTCTCGACCACAGCATTTGTTGCCGCCCAAGAACCCGAATGGCCCTTAACCATGGCTCCACCGCTCTAGAAGCTGCCATATTTGCACACACGACTATGCTACCGCACGGCCCGGTTCCTACGTGTCCTACGGCCTCTCGACACTAAGGTCAAAGCACGACCGTATGCCATGGTTAAGGCATTTTGACACCTCGGCTCCCACCACCACAATGTTTGTCATCACCGAGAGCTCGAACGGCCCTTAACTATAGCTCCACGACTCCGAACATCATAGTGCACACGACTATCTTTGGCGCACGGCCGGATCTGGCTCATCTGGCTCTCGGCACCGGTTCAAGCGCACCGTACGCCATGGTTAAGCAATTTTGATGCCCTCCTCTCCACCATATAGTTTTCCATCACCAAGAGCACGAAGGGCCCTTAACCATGGCTCCACGGTAGTAAAAGCGCCATATTTGCACACACGATCATCTTGCCGCATGGTCGGTTCTGCGATCCTATGGCTCCGCCTTTGAGTCAAGCAAGCCCGTACGCCATGGTTAAGGCATTTTGACACCTCGGCCTCTCTACCATAGCATTTGCCATCGCTCGAGAGCACGAACGGCCCTTAACCTCGACTCCAGCGGCTCGGATCTGCCATATTTGCACACACGACTTTTCTTTGCTGCGGGCGGTTCCCTGCGTGTCCTCGGCTCCTCGCACCAAGTCAAGCACGCCCGTACGCCATGGTTAAGGCATTTTAACACCTTTGGCCTCTCCACCACGGCGTTTTCCATCACGAGAACCCGAATGGCCCTTAACCATGGCTCACGGCTCAGCGCCATATTTGCACACACGACTATGCTACTGCGCGGCCGGTTCCAACGCATGTCCTATGCTCTCGACACTAGGTCAAAGCATGCACATGCCATGGTTAAGGCGTTTTGACACCTCAGCCTCCTACCATAAGCGTTTGTCATCACCCAAGAGCTGGCGGCCCTTAACCTAGCTCCACGACTCTAGAACATCCATAATTGCACACACCGGCTTTAGCTGCCCGCCGAGGATCCTGTGCATCCTACGGCTCCTCGGCACCAAGTCAAGCATGCCCATGCACTATGGTTAAAGCCATTTGATGCAGCTCAGCCCTCTTGACCATAGCATTTTTCATCACTGAGAGCACGAAGGTCCCTTAACCATAGCTCACGGCACTTTTCACATTTGCACACAGCCATGCTGCCGCACGGTCGGTTCTGCATCCTATGGCTCTGGCTTGAGTCAAGCATGCCGTACCGCCATGGTTAAGGCATTTTGACACCTCGGCCTCTCTACCATAGGCCGTTTGCCATCGCTCGAGAGCCTAAACGGCCCTTAACCTTGGCTCCACGGCTCCCGAACTACCATATTTGCACACCGACCATCTTTGCCCGCACGGCCCGGTTCCTATGCATCCTACGGCTCCTCGCACCAAGTCAAGCACGCCCGTACGCCATGGTTAAGGCATTTTGACACCTCTAGCCTCTCCACCACAGCGTTTGTTGCCGTCTGAGAACTTGAATGGCCCTTAACCATGGCTCCACAGCCCTAGAACTGCCATATTTTTCTGAATATGCTACCGCAGGCCCGGTTCACGTGCGTGTCCTACGGCTCTTGACACTAGGTCAAGCATGACCGTATGCCATGGTTAAGGCATTTTGTTGCCTCTGGCCTCCACCACCACAATGTTTGTCATCACCCCAAGAGCACGAACCGGCCCTTAACTATAGCTCCACGACTCCGAACATCCATAATTGCACACACGTCTGTGCTGCCGCAGGTCGGATCAATGCATCCTATGGCTCTCGGCAAAGGGTCAGCACGCTGTACACCATGGTTAAGCCATTTTGATGCCTCTCACCTCTCCACCATAGAGTTTTCATCACCGAGAGCACGAAGGGCCCCATAACCCACGGCTCACGCTCCAAAAGTTGCCATATTTGCACGCACAACCATCTTTGCCGCACGGTCGGTTCCAACGCATTTTACGGCTCCGCTCTGAGTCAGAAAGCATGCACATGCGCCATGGTTAAGGCATTTTGACACCTCACAGCCTCTCTACCATAGCGTTTGCCATCACTCGCTCGAGCGGCCCTAACCTCGGCTCCACGGCTCCAGAACTTGCCATATTTGCACACACGACCATCTTTGCCTGCGGTGGTTCTTCTGCGCATCCTACGGCTCCTCGCACCAAGTCAAGCACGCCAATGCACCATGGTTAAGGCATTTTGACACCTCTAGCCTCTCCACCACAGCATTTGTTGCCGCTTTGAGAACTTTGAATGGCCCTTAACCATGGCTCCGCACGCTCTAGAAGCGCCATATTTGCACACACGAATATGCTACCGCCGCTTTGGCCAGTTCCTACGTGTCCTACAGCTCTTGACACTAGGTCAAGCACGACCGTATGCCATGGTTAAGGCGTTTTGACACCTACGCCCCCACCACCACAATGTTTGTCATCTTGGGAGAGCCCGAACGGCCCTTAACTATAGCTCACGACTCGAACATCCATAATTGCACACACGGCGTGCGCGCACGGCCGGATCTGTGCATCCTACGCCTCTCGGCACCGGTTCAAGCACACGTGCGCCATGGTTAAGCCATTTTGATGCCTCTCACCTCTCCACCATAGAGTTTTCCATCACCCAAGAACTGCGAAGGGCCCTTAACCATGGCTCACGGCTCCAAAAGCACCACATTTTGCACACACGACCATCTGCGCATGGTCGGTTCCTGCATCCTGTGGGTCCCGGCACTAAGTCAAGCAAGCCCGTACGCCATGGTTAAGGCATTTTGACACCTCTAGCCTCTCTACCATAGCATTTGTCATCGCTCCTGAATGGCCCTTAACCTCGGCTCCACGGCTCAGGCGCCATATTTGCACACACCTTTCTTTCACCAGCGGCCGGTTCCTAGCGTCCTCGGCTCCTCGCACCAAGTCAAGCACGCCCATGCACCATGGTTAGAGCATTTAACACCTTTGGCCTCTCCACCACGGCGTTTATTACCGCCGAGAACCGAATGGCCCTTAACCATGGCTCCACGGCTCTAGAACTGCCATATTTGCACACACGACTATGCTACCACACAGCTAGTTCTCTGCATGTCCTCTGAGCTCTTGACACTAGGTCAAGCACGTATGCCATGGTTAAGGCGTTTTGATGCCTCTGGCCTCACCACCACAATGTTTGTCATCACCCAGAAGCACGAACGGCCCTTAACTATAGCTCCACGACTCGAACATCCATAATTGCACACCTGGCTTGTGCTGCCGCACGGCCCGGATCACGTGCATCCTATGGCTCTCGACAGCGGGTCAAGCACGCCCGTACGCCATGGTTAAGCCATTTTGATGCCTTTCACCTCTCCACCATAGAGTTTTCATCACAGAGAGCACGAAGGGCCCTTAACCCACGGCTCACGGCTCCAAAACTGCCATATTTGCACACACGACCATGCTGCCGCACGGTCGGTTCAAACGCATTTATGGCTCTCGGCTTGAGTCAAGCATGCCCGTACGCCATGGTTAAGGCATTTTGACACCTCTTGGCCTCTCTACCATAGCGTTTGCCATCGCTCGAGAGCCCTGACGGCCCTTAACCATGGCTCACGGCTCCCGGAAATTGCCATATTTGCACACACGACCTTTTCTTCTTCCTTGCGGTCAGTTCCAACGCATCCTATGGCTCATCGCACCAAGTCAAGCATGCCGTACGCCATGGTTAAGGCATTTTGACACCTCTAGCCTCTCCACCACGGCGTTTGTTGCCGCTGAGAACTGAATGGCCCTTAACCATGGCTCCACGGCTCTAGAAGCGCCATATTTGCACACACGAATATGCTACCGCCTGACCCGGTTCGTGCATGTCCTACGGCGCCTCTTGACACTAGGTCAAGCATGACCGTATGCCATGGTTAAGGCATTTTGACACCTTTGGCCCCACCACCCACAATGTTTGTCATCACCCGAAGACGAACGGCCATTACTATAGCTCCATGACTCAGAACATCCATAATTGCACACGATTGTGGCGCAAGGTCGGATCCTGTGCATCCTATGGCTCTCGGCACCGGTTCAAGCACACCAAATGCATGGTTAAGCCATTTTGATGCCTCTCACCTCTCCACCATAGAGTTTTCCATCATGTGAGCACGAAGGGCCCTTAACCATGGCTCCACGGCTCCAAAACTGCCATATTTGCACACTCGACCATCTTTGCCGCATGGTCGGTTCAAACGCGTCCTATGGCTCCCGGCGAGTCAAGCAAGCCCGTACGCCATGGTTAAGGCATTTTGACACCTCGGCCTCTCTACCATAGCGTTTGCCATCACTCGAGAGCCTGACGACGGCCCTTAACCTCGGCTCCAGCGCCTCGAACTACCATATTTGCACACAAGACTTTCTTTGCCGCCTGAGCGGTTCCTATGCGTCCTACGGCTCCTCGCACCAAGTCAAGCACGCCCATGCACCATGGTTAAGCGTTTTAACACCTTTGGCCTCTCCACCACAGCATTTTTATTACAGCCCAAGAACGAATGGCCCTTAACCATGGCTCCACCGCTCTAGAAGCGCCATATTTGCACACACGACTATGCTACCGCACCGGCCCCGGTTCCCTGCATGTCCTATAGCTCTTGACACTAGGTCAAGCACGACCGTATGCCATGGTTAAGGCGTTTTGACACCTCACAGCCCCACCACCACAATATTTGTCATCACCCGAGAGCCCGAGCGGCCAAGCTATAGCTCCACGACTCGAACATCCATAATTGCACACACGGCGGCTTGCCGCCTGCACGGCGGATCACGGCATCCTACGGCTCTCGGCAACGGTTCAAGCACGCCCGTACGCCATGGTTAAGCCATTTTGATGCCTCTCACCTCTCCACCATAGAGTTTCCCGAAAATCATAGAAACTTGAAGGGCCGCCAACCATGGCTGCGCACCAAAACTGCCATATTTGCACACACGACCATGCTGCGCATGGTCGGTTCAACGCATCCTATGGCTCGGCCACTAAGTCAAGCATCCCCATCGCCATGGTTAAGGCATTTTGACACCTCTGGCCTCTCTACCATAGATTTGTCATCGCTCGAGAGCACGAACGGCCCATAACCTCGGCTCCACGGCTCCCGGAAGCGCCATATTTGCACACACGACTTTCTTTGCCGCATGTGGCCCGGTTCCTATACGTCCTATGGCTCCCCGCACCAAGTCAAGCATGCCCATGCACCATGGTTAAGGCATTTTAACACCCTTTGGCCTCTCACCACTTAGCATTTGTTACCACCGAGCCGAATGGCCCTTAACCATGGCTCCATTGCTCTAGAACTGCCATATTTGCACACACGACTATGCTACCCGCAGGCCCGGTTCCTGCATGTCCTATAGCTCTCGACACTAGGTCAAGCACGACCGTATGCCATGGTTAAGGCATTTTGACGCCTCTGGCCTCCCACCACAATATTTGTCATTACTGAGAGCCCGAACGGCCCTTAACTATAGCTCCGACTCAGACATCCATAATTGCACACATTTGTGCTACCGCACAGCGGATCCACGTGCATCCTACGGCTCTTCAACGGGTCAAGCACTCCGTACGCCATGGTTAAGCCATTTTGATGCCTCTACCTCTCCACCATAGAGTTTTCCATCACACAGGAGCAGCTGAAGGGCCCTTAACCCATGCCTCCACGGCTCCAAAGCGCCATATTTGCACACTCGACCATCTTTGTGTCGGTTCCAAGCGCATCCTATGGCTCCCGGCTCTAAGTCAAGCATGCTCGTACGCCATGGTTAAGGCATTTTGACACCTCGGCCTCTCTACCATAGTGTTTGCCATCGCTCGAGCTGAGCGGCCCTTAACCTTGGCTCCACGGCTCCCGAGAGCGCCATATTTGCACACCTGCGACCATCTTTGCCGCACGGTCGGTTCAACGCATCCTATGGCTCGGCGCCAAGTCAAGCATGCTCGTACGCCATGGTTAAGGCATTTTGACACCACAAGCCTCTCCACCACAGCGTTTGTTGCGCCCAAGAACCTGAATGGCCCTTAACCATGGCTCCACCGCTCTAGAGCGCCATATTTGCACACATGAATATGCTACCGCCTGGCCGGTTCGTGCGTGTCCTGACTCTTGACACTAGGTCAAGCATGACCGTATGCCATGGTTAAGCGTTTTGATGCCTTGGCCTCACCACCACAATGTTTGTCATCACCCGAGAGCACAAACCGGCCCTTAACTATAGCTCCATGACTCAGAACATCATAATTGCACACCGGTCTTTGCCGCAAGGTCGGATCCTGTGCATCCTATGGCTCTCGGCACCCGGTCAAGCACACTGTACGCCATGGTTAAGCCATTTGATGCCTCTCACCTCTCCACCATAGAGTTTTCCATCACGAGAGCAGTGAAGGGCCCTTAACCATGCCTCACGGCTCCAAAACTGCCATATTTGCACACTTTCGACCATCTTTGCCCACGGTCGGTTCCAATCGTCCTATGGCTCCGGCTCTGAGTCAAGCATGCCTGTACGCCATGGTTAAGGCATTTTGACACCTCTCAGCCTCTCTACCAAAGTGTTTGCCATCACTCGAGCCTACGAACGGCACTTAACCTCGGCTCCACGGCTCCAGGAGCGCCATATTTGCACACACCTGCGACTTTTCTTTGCCCGCACGACGGTTCCTGCGCATCCTGGCTCCTAGCACCAAGTCAAGCACGCCCATGCACTATGGTTAAGGCGTTTTGACACCAGCCTCTCGACCCGGCATTTGTTGCCACCCAAGAACCCGAATGGCCCTTAACCATGGCTCCACCGCTCTAGAATTGCCATATTTGCACACACGACTATGCTACCGCGCGGCCCGGTTCCTCGTGTCCTCTGACTCTCGACACTGGTCAAGCATGACCGTATGCCATGGTTAAGGCGTTTTGACACCTCTTGCAACCCCACCACCACAATGTTTGTCATCACCCGAGAGGCCCAAACGGCCCTTAACTATAGCTCCACGACTCGAACATCCATAATTGCACGACTGTCTTGCGCGCACGGAGGATCACATGCATCCTACGGCTCGGCACTGCTTAGGTTCAAGCACACCCGTACGCCATGGTTAAGCCATTTTGATGCCTCTCACCTCTCCACCATAGAGTTTTCCATCACCGAGAGCACGAAGGGCCCTTAACCATGGCTCACGGCGTGTAAAAGCGCCACATTTGCTGCACGACCATCTTTGCCGCATGGTCGGTTTAACTGCGTCCTATGGCTCCGGCTAAGTCAAGCAAGCCGTACGCCATGGTTAAGGCATTTTGACACCTCTGGCCTCTCTACCATAGCGTTTGTCATCGCTCGAGCTGACGGCCCTTAACCTCGGCTCACGGCTCCGGAAGCGCCATATTTGCACACACGACTTTCTTTGCCGCCGACGGTTCCTATCGTCCTACGGCTCCTCGCACCAAGTCAAGCACGCCCATGCACCATGGTTAAGGCATTTTAACACCTTTGGCCTCTCCACCACAGCATTTATTACCATGAGAACCCGAATGGCCCTTAACCATGGCTCCACGGCTCTAGAGCGCCATGTTGCACACACGACTATGCTACCCACGACCCGAGTTCCTGCATGTCCTATAGCTCTCGACACTAGGTCAAGCACGACCGTATGCCATGGTTAAGAGCATTTGACGCCTCTGGCCTCACCACCACAATATTTGTCATCACCCGAGCCTGACGGCCCTTAACTATAGCTCCACGACTCGAACATCCATAATTGCACACGCCCATGTCTTGCCGCCTACGTAGGATCCTGTGCATCCTACGGCTCTCGGCACGGGTCAAGCACGCCCGTACGCCATGGTTAAGCCATTTTGATGCCTCTCCACTCCACCCATAGAGTTTTCATCACCCGAGAGCCTGAAGGGCCCTTAACCCACGGCTCCACGAGGTGCAAAGCTGCCATATTTGCACACACGACCATGCTGCTGCACGGTCGGTTCCAACGCATCCTATGGCTCTCGGCGAGTCAAGCATGCCCGTACGCCATGGTTAAGGCATTTTGACACCTCTGGCCTCTCTACCATAGCGTTTGCCATCGCTCAAGAGACTGAACGGCCATAACCTTGGCTCCACGGCTCGAACTGCCATATTTGCACACACGACCATCTTTGCCGCACGGTGGTTCAACGCATCCTATGGCTCCAGCTTGAGTCAAGCATGCCCGTACACCATGGTTAAGGCATTTTGACACCTCTAGCCTCTCCACCAAAGCGTTTGTTGCTTTTTGAGAACACGAATGGCCCTTAACCATGGCTCCACTGGCTCTAGAACTACCATATTTGCACACACGAATATGCTACCGCACAGCCGGTTCGTGCGTGTCCTACAGCTCTTGACACTAGGTCAAGCATGACCGTATGCCATGGTTAAGGCGTTTTGATGCCTCTGGCCTCACCACCACAATGTTTGTCATCACCCGAGAGCCTGAACGGCCATTAACTATGGCTCCATGACTCCAGAACATCCATAATTGCACACACGACTGTGCTGCCACAAGGTCGGATCCTGTGCATCCTATGGCTCTCGGCACCGGGTCAAGCACGCCTGTACACCATGGTTAAGCCATTTTGATGCCTCTCACCTCTCCACCATAGAGTTTTCCATCACCTGAGAGCCTGAAGGGCCCTTAACCATGCCTCCACGGCTCCAAAACTGCCATATTTGCACACTCGACCATGCTGCCGCACGGTCCGGTTCAACGCATTTATGGCTCCCGGCTCGAGTCAAGCATGCTGTACGCCATGGTTAAGGCATTTTGACACCTCAGCCTCTCTACCATAGCGTTTTCCATCACTCGAGAGAGAACGGCACTTAACCTCGGCTCCACGGCTCGAGAACTGCCATATTTGCACACATGACTTTCTTTGCTTACACGACGGTTCCTACGCATCCACGGCTCCTCGCACCAAGTCAAGCACGCCCATGCACTATGGTTAAGGCATTTTGACACGGCCTCTCGACCACGGCATTTGTTGCCGCCCAAGAACCCGAATGGCCTTACCATGGCTCCAGCCATATTTGCACACACCTAGAACTGCCATATCGACACTTGCACCATGCCATGGTGAGCATTTTGACACCTCTGGCCCCACCACCACAATGTTTGTCATCACTCGAGAGCCCCGAACGGCCCTTAACTATAGCTCCACGACTGAACATCATAATTGCACACACATTCGACACTAGGTCAAGCACACCCGTACGCCATGGTTAAGCCATTTTGATGCCTCTCACCTCCGCATGGTTTTCCATCGAAAGGGTTAACCTGGCGGTAAAACTGCGCACATTTGCACACACGACCATGGCTCTCCCGGCCTTTGGTCAAGCAAGCCCGTACGCCATAGTTAAGGCATTTTGACACCTCGGCCTCTACCATAGCGTTTGTAAATCGCTCGAAACTTGAAGCGGCCCTTAACCTCGGCTCCACGGCTCGAAGCGGCCATATTTGCACACACGACTTTTCTTGCCCGCACGCGGTTCCTATGCGTCCTCTGGCTCCTCGCACCAAGTCAAGCACGCCCATGCACCATGGTTAAGGTGTTTAACACCTTTGGCCTCTCCACCACGAGCGTTTATTACCGCCTAAGAACCGAATGGCCCTTAACCATGGCTCCACGGCTCTAGAGGCGCCATATTTGCACACACGAATATGCTTCCGCACGGCCCAGTTCGTGCATGTCCTATAGCTCTTGACACTAGGTCAAGCACGACCGTATGCCATGGTTAAGGCGTTTTGATGCCTACGGCCTCACCACCACAATATTTGTCATCACTAGAGAGCCGAATGGCCCTTAACTATAGCTCCATGACTCGAACATCCATAATTGCACACATGCATGTCTTTTGCCCTTAGGATCCATTGCATCCTATGGCTCTCGGCACTCGGGTCAAGCACGCCCGTATGCCATGGTTAAGCCATTTTGATGCCTCTCACCTCTCCACCATAGAGTTTTCATCACTCGACCTGAAGGGCCCTTAACCTCCACGGCTCGAAACTGCCATATTTGCACACTCATGACCATCTTTTCCGCCGCACGATTCGGTTCAAACGCATCCCTATGGCTCCTCGGCACCGAGTCAAGCATGCCTTTGTACGCCATGGTTAAGCCATTTTGATGCCACGGCCTCTACCATAGCGTTTTCCATCACTCGAAACGAACGGCACTTAACCTTGGCTCCCGTGGCTCTAGAGCTGCCATATTTGCACATACGACCATCTTTGCCCCGCGGCGGTTCCACTGCGCATCCTATGGCTCCTGGCACTGAGTCAAGCATGCCCGTACGCCATGGTTAATGCGTTTTGACACCCAACCCTCTCCTGCCACAGCGTTTGTTGCGCCCAAGAACCCGAATGGCCCTTAACCATGGCTCCACCGCTCTAGAAGCAAGCCCATATTTGCGTTTTGACACACGAATATGCTACCGCACCGGCCCGGTTCCGTCGTGTCCTACGGCTCTCGACACTAGGTCAAGCACGGCCGTATCCCATGGTTAAGGCATTTTGACACCTCTGGCCCCACCACCACAATGTTTGTCATCACCGAGCCCGGCGGCCCTTAACTATAGCTCCACGACTCGAGAACATCCATAATTGCACACGAAGTTTGTCTTTGAGCGCACGGCCGGATCTGTGCATCCTATGGCTCTCGGCACGGTTCAAGCACACCCGTCGCCATGGTTAAGCCATTTTGATGCCTCTCACCTCTCCACCATAGAGTTTTCCATCTAGAGAGCTTTGAGGGCCCTTAACCATGGCTCCACGGTAAAACTCCACATTTGCACACTCGACCATCTTTGCCGCATGGTCGGTTCCAACGCATTTTATGGCTCCCGGCGAGTTAAGGATGCACCGTACGCCATGGTTAAGGCATTTTGACACCTCGGCCTCTCTACCATAGCATTTTGCCATCGCTCGAGAGCACGGCACTTAACCTCGGCTCCCGTCGAGCGCCATATTTAACCTCGGTTCCTGCGCATCCGGCTCCTCGAAGCATGCCCATGCACTATGGTTGCATTTTGACACACGACCACAGCATTTGTTGCCGCCCAAGAACCAGAAGGGCCCTTAACCATGGCTGCGGTTCCTATCGTCCTACGTCTATGGCTCCTCAAGCAACCAAGTTAAGCACGCCCATGCACCATTGTTAAAGCATTTTAACACCTTTGGCCTCTCCACCACAGCGTTTGGTTACACCTTTGGCCTCTCCACCACGAGAGCAGAATGGCCCTTAACCATGGCTCCTGCTCTAGAAGCGCCATAATTGCACACCGACTATGCTACCGCCGGACCAATTCCTGCATGTCCTATAGCTCTCGACACTAGGTCAAGCACGACCGTATGCCATGGTTAAGGCATTTTGACGCCTCTGGCCTCCACCACAATATTTGTCATCACCGAGAGCGAGAACGGCCCTTAACTATAGCTCCACGACTCGAACATCCATAATTGCACACACGGTTTGTCTTTGCCGCCGTTAGGATCCTGTGCATCCTACGGCTCTCGACGCCGGTCAAGCACGCCCGTACGCCATGGTTAAGCCATTTGATGCCTCTCACCTCTCCACCATAGAGTTTTCATCACTCGAGAGCACGAAGGGCCCTTAACCACGGCTCACCGGCACCAAAACTGCCATATTTGCACACACGACCATCTTTGCCCGCACGGTCGGTTCAAACGCATCCTATGGCTCTCGGCAGGTCAAGCATGCCCGTACGCCATGGTTAAGGCATTTTGACACCTTTGGCCTCTCTACCATAGCGTTTGCCATCGCTCGAGAGCTTTGAATGGCCCTTAACCTTGGCTTCCACGGCTCGAGAGCTGCCATATTTGCACACCCACGACCATCTGTTGCCGCGCGGTCGGTTCAACGCATCCTATGGCTCCTGCGGAAGTCAAGCATGCCCGTACGCCATGGTTAAGGCATTTTGACACCTCTAGCCTCTCCACCATAGCGTTTGTTGCTTCTGAGAACTTTGAATGGCCCTTAACCTTGGCTCCACGGCTCCAGAACTGCCATATTTGCACACACGAATATGCTACCGCACGGTCGGTTCGTGCGTGTCCTACGGCTCTTGACACTAGGTCAAGCATGACCGTATGCCATGGTTAAGGCGTTTTGATGCCTCTGGCCTCACCACCACAATGTTTGTCATCACTCGAGAGCCTGAACGGCCCTTAACTACAGCTCACGACTCGAACATCCATAATTGCACACACGGTGTGCTGCTTAGCACGCGTCGGATCTGTGCATCCTATGGCTCTCGGCACCGGGTCAAGCACGCTGTACGCCATGGTTAAGCCATATTGATGCCTCTCACCTCTCCACCATAGAGGTTTTCCATCACACGAGCTGAAGGGCCCTTAACCATGCCTCCATGGCTCCAAAGCTGCCATGTTGCACACTCGACCATCGCCGCACGGGAGTTTGGTTCAACGCATTTTATGGCTCCGGCTGCCGTCAAGCTTGCACATACGCCATGGTTAAGGCATTTTGACACCTCACGGCCTCTCTACCATAGCGTTTGCCGTCACTCGAGAGCTGAACGGCAATTAACCTCGGCTCCACGGCTCCAGGAAATTGCCATATTTGCACACACGACTTTGCTTGTTGCCGCACGGCCGGTTTCACGCATCCTACGGCTCCTCGCACCAAGTCAAGCATGCCCATGCTCTATGGTTAAGGCATTTTGACACCATTTGGCCTCTTGACCATAGCATTTGTTGCCGCCCAAGAACCGAATGGCCCTTAACCATGGCTCCGCGCTCTAGAAGCGCCATATTTGCACACGACTATGCTACCGCACCGGCCGGTTCCTACGTGTCCTACAGCTCTCGACACTAGGTCAAGCACGGCCGTATGCCATGGTTAAAGGCGTTTTGACACCTCGGCCCCACCACCACAATGTTTGTCATCACCGAGAGCCCGAACGGCCTTAACTATAATCCACGACTCCAGAACATCCATAATTGCACACACATTGTCTTTGGCGCACGGCCGGATCTGTGCATCCTACGGCTCTCGGCACCGGTTCAAGCACCCGTACGCCATGGTTAAGCCATTTGGATGCTCTCACCTCTCCACCATAGAGTTTTCCATCACCGAGAGCACGAAGGGCCCTTAACCATAAACACGGTAGTAAAAATGCCACATTTGCACACCATGACCATGTTTGCCGCATGGTCGGTTCCACGTCCTATGGCTCCCGCCGAGTCAAGCAAGCCCGTACGCCATGGTTAGGCATTTGACACCTCGGCCTCTCTACCATAGCATTTGTCGTCGCTCGAGCTGAACGGCCGTTAACCTCGGCTCCATGGCTCCCGGGAAGCGCCATATATTGCACACACGACTTTTTCTTGCGCCCGCACGGCCCGGTTCCTATGCGTCCTACGGCTCCTCGCACCAAGTTAAGCACGCCCATGCACCAAGGTTAAGGCTTTTTAACACCCCTTTGGCCTCTCCACCGGCGTTTTATTACAGCGAGAACCCGAATGGCCCTTAACCATGGCTCCGGCTCTAGAGCTGCCATATTTGCACACACGACTATGCTACCGCATAGCCGGTTCTGCATGTCCTATAGCTCTCGACACTAGGTCAAGAACGGCCGTATGCCATGGTTAAGGCATTTTGACGCCTCGGCCTCACCACCACAATATTTGTCATCACCCAAGAGCCGCACGACCCTTAACGGATCATCCATTGCATCTTATGGCTCACGGCTCTCGGCACCGGGTCAAGCACGCCCGTACGCCATGGTTAAGCCATTTGATGCCTCTCACCTCTCCACCATAGAGTTTTCCATCACTAGAGAGCACGAAGGGCCCTTAACCCATGCTCCATGGCTCCAAAACTGCCACATTTGCACACTCGACCTTGCTGCCGCTGGTCGGTTCCAACCCGCATTTATGGCTCCCGGCTACGAGTCAAGCATGCACGTACGCCATGGTTAAGGCATTTTGACACCTCGGCCTCTACCATAGTGTTTGCCATCGCTCGAGAGCACAGAGCGACGCTCGCCTTGGCTCCACGGCTCCCGGAAAGGCGCCATATTTGCACACACGACCATCTTTTGCCTTGACGGTTCCAACGCATCCTATGGCTCCTGCACCAAGTCAAGCACACCCATGCCACTGGTTAAGGCATTTGACACCTCTAGCCTCTCCACCACAGCGTTTGTTGCCGCCCAAGAACCTGAATGGCCCTTAACCATGGCTCCACGGCTCTAGAAGCTGCCCATATTTGCACACACGAATATGCTACCACCGGCCCGGTTCGTGCGTGTCACACAGCTCTTGACACTAGGTCAAGCATGACCGTATGCCATGGTTAAGGAATTTTGATGCCTACGGCCTCACCACCACAATGTTTTCATCACCCGAGAACTGAACCGGCCCCCTTAACTTCTGGCTCCCGTCTCGAACATCCATAATTGCACACCGTTGTCTTTAGCACGGTCGGATCTGGTCGCATCCTATGGCTCTCGGCACCGGGTCAACCACGCTGTACGCCATGGTTAAGCCATTTTGATGCCTCTCACCTCTCCACCATAGAGTTTTCATCACACGAGAGCACAGAAGGGGCCCCAAGCATGCCTCCACGGCTCCAAAGCCCTCTTTGCACACTTTCGACCATCTTTGCCCGCCACGGTCGGTTCCAACGCATTTTATGGCTCCCGGCTAAGTCAAGCATGCACATGTACGCCATGGTTAAGGCATTTTGACACCTCTGGCCTCTCTACCATAGCGTTTGCCATCACTCGAGAGCTGGAGACGGCACTTAACCTCGGCTCACGGCTCAGGCGCCATATTTGCACACACGACTTTCTTTGCCCCTTTGCCCGTTTCCTACGCATCCTACGGCTCCTCGCACCAAGTCAAGCACACCCATGCACTATTGTTAAGGCATTTTGACACGGCCTCTCGACCACAACATTTGTTGCCGCCCAAGAACCCGAATGGCCCTTAACCATGGCTCCACCACTCTAGAAGCGCCATATTTGCACACACGACTATGCTACCGCACGGTCCGGTTCCTACGTGTCCTATAGCTCTCGACACTAGGTCAAGCACGACCGTATGCCATGGTTAAGGCATTTTGACACCTACGGCCCCACCACCACAATGTTTGTCATCACCCGAGAGCCCGAACAACCCTTAACTATAGCTCCACGACTCCCGGAAGAACATCCATAATTGCACACACGGCGTCTTTGGCGCACGGCCGGATCTGTGCATCCTGGCTCCCGGCACCCGGTTCAAGCACACCCGTACGCCATGGTTAAGCCATTTGGATGCCTCTCACCTCTCCACCATAGAGTTTTCCATCACCCGAGAGCTCGAAGGGCCCTTAACCATGGCTCCACGGTAGTAAAACTGCCACATTTGCACACACGACCATCTTTGCGCATGGTCGGTTCAACGTCCTATGGCTCCGGCGAGTTAAGCAAGCCCGTACGCCATGGTTAAGGCATTTTGACACCTCTGGCCTCTCTACCATAGCATTTGTACGTCGCTCAAGAGCACGAGCGGCCCGTAACCTCGGCTCACGGCTCCTGAACTACCATATTTGCACACACGACATTGCTACCCGCACGGCGGTTCCTATGCGTCCCTCTGCTCCTCGCACCAAAGTTAAGCATGCCCATGCACCATGGTTAAAGGCATTTTAACACCTTTGGCCTCACCACCCAGCGTTTTTACCGCCCGAAAGCCGAATGGCCCTTAACCATGGCTCCACGGCTCTAGAGGCGCCATATTTGCACACACGACTATGCTACCGCATGACCAGTTCCTCGTGTCCTATAGCTCTCAACACTAGGTCCAGCACGACCGTATGCCATGGTTAAGGCATTTTGACGCCACCTCCCGGCCTCGCCCACCACAATATTTGTCATCTTGAAGCCGAACGACCCATAACTATAGCTCCACGACTCCGAACATCCATAATTGCACACATCTTATGGCTGCATCCTACGGCTCTCGGTCACCGGGTCAAGCACGCCCGTACGCCATGGTTAAGCCATTTTGATGCCTCTCACCTCTCCACCATAGAGTTTTCATCACCGAGGCACGAAGGGCCTTAACCCTGCCTCACGGGTCAAAGCGCCACATTTGCACACTCGACCATCCTGCCGCACAGTCGGTTCCAACGCATCCTATGGCTCTCGACTCACGAGTCAAGCATGCCCGTAGCCATGGTTAAGGCATTTTGACACCTCTGGCCTCTCTACCATAGCGTTGCCGTCACTCAAGAGCACGACGGCCCTTAACCTTGGCTCCACGGCTCCCGAAGCGCCATATTTGCACACACGGCTTTCTTTGCCGCACGGTCGAGTTCACCTGCGCATCCTATGGCTCCTCGCACCAAGTCAAGCACACCCATGCACTATTGTTAAGACATTTTGACACCTGGCCAGCCTCTCCCCTGACAGCGTTTGTTGCCGCCAGACACAGATAGCCTTAACCATGGCTCCCACGGCTCTAGAACTGCCATATTTGCACACGAATATGCTACCACCACACCGGTTCGTGCGTGTCCTCGGCTCTTGACACTAGGTCAAGCATGGCCGTATGCCATGGTTAAGGCATTTTTTGATGCCTCTGGCCTCACCACCACAATGTTTGTCATCACCCGAGAGCACGAACGGCCCTTAACTACAGCTCCACGTCTCCAGAACATCCATAATTGCACACCTGGCTTGTCTTTTGCTTGGTCCGGATCTGTGCATCTTATGGCCTCTCGCGCGGAGTCAAGCACGCTGTACGCCATGGTTAAGCCATTTTTGATGCCTCTCTCTCCACCATAGAGTTTTCCATCACTGAGAGCACAAGGCCCTTAACCATGCCCCCGACCTCAAACTGCTATATTTGCACACTCGACCATCTTTGCCCTTGCGGTCGGTTCAACGCATTTTATGGCTCCGGCTCTAAGTCAAGCATGCTGTGCGCCATGGTTAAGGCATTTTGACACCTCGGCCTCTCTACCATAGTGTTTCCATCCTGAGAGCACAAAACAGCACTTAACCTCGGCTCCCGGCTCCGAGCGCCATATTTGCACACACGACTTTGCTGCCGCTGAGGTTCTGCGCATCCTCGGCTCCTCGCACCAAGTCAAGCACGCCCATGCACTATGGTTAAGGCGTTTTGGCACAGCTAGCCTCTCGACCACAACATTTGTTGCCGCCCAGAACCGAATGGCCCTTAGCCATGGCTCCACAGCTCTAGAGCTGCCATATTTGCACACACGACTATGCTACCGCAGATGAGAAGCCGGTTCCTACGTGTCCTATAGCTCTCGACACTAGGTCAAGCACACGACCGTATGCCATGGTTAAGGCGTTTGACACCTCTGGCCCCACCACCACAATGTTTGTCATCTGCGAGAGCCCGACAACCCTTAACTATAGCTCACGACTCCGAACATCATAATTGCACACACGTCTTTGCGCGCACGGCCGGATCTGTGCATCCTACGGCTCTCGGCACCGGTTCAAACACCGTCGCCATGGTTAAGCCATTTGATGCCTCTCACCTCTCCACCATAGAGTTTTCCATCACTGAGAGCTGAAGGGCCCTTAACCATGGCTCCCACGGTAGTAAAGCGCCACATTTGCACACACGACCATCTTGCCGCATGGTCGGTTCAACGCATCCTATGGCTCCGACCTTTGAGTTAAGCAAGCCGTACGCCATGGTTAAGGCATTTTGACACCTCGGCCTCTCTACCATAGCATTTGCCGTCGCTCGAAAGCACGAGCGGCCGTTAACCTCGGCTCCACGGCTCTGGAAGCTTGCCATATTTGCACACACGACATTGCTTTGCACCACGGCCCGGTTCCTATGCGCATCCTATGGCTCCTCGCACCAAGTCAAGCATGCCCATGCACCATGGTTAAGGCTTTTAACACCTTTGGCCTCTCCCCATAGCGTTTGTTGCCGCCGAGAACCCGAATGGCCCTTAACCATGGCTCACGGCTCTAGAACTGCCATATTTGCACACACGACTATGCTACCGCACGGCCCAGTTCGTCGCATGTCCTATAGCTCTCGACACTAGGTCAAGCACGACCGTATGCCATGGTTAAGGTGTTTTGACGCCTCGCCTCACCACCACAATATTTGTCATCACCCAAGAGCCGAGAACGGCCCCATAACTATAGCTCCACGACTCGAACATCCATAATTGCACGGTGTCTTGCCGCACGGGCGGATCAGTGCATTCTCGGCTCGGCACCGGGTCAAGCACGCCCGTACGCCATGGTTAAGCCATTTTGATGCCTCTCACCTCTCCAGCCATAGAGTTTTTCATGACCCGAGAGCCCCGAAGGGCCCTTAACCCACGGCTCACGGCTGCAAAGCGCCATATTTGCACACACGACCTTGCTGCCGCACGGTCGGTTCAACGCATCCTGGCTCTCGGCGAGTCAAGCATGCCCGTACGCCATGGTTAAGGCATTTTGACACCTCTAGCCTCTCTACCATAGCGTTTGCCATCGCTCGAGAGCACGAGCGGCCCTTAACCTTGGCTCCACGGCTCCCGGCGCCATATTTGCACACCGCGACCATGCGCCGCCGGTCGGTTCAAATCGCATCCTATGGCTCAGCCTTGAGTCAAGCATGCCCGTACGCCATGGTTAAGGCATTTTGACACCTCTAGCCTCTCCACCACGAGCGTTTTGTTGCCGCTGAGAACTTTGAATGGCCCTTAACCATGGCTCCACGGCTCTAGAGGCGCCATATTTGCACACCATGAATATGCTACCACGTGCCGGTTCGTGCGTGTCCCTCTGACTCTTGACACTAGGTCAAGCATGACCGTATGCCATGGTTAAGGCATTTTGATGCCCGGCCTCACCACCACAATGTTTGTCATCACCAGGAAACGAACGGCCCTTAACTACAGCTCCATGACTCCAGAACATCCATAATTGCACACACATTTGTCTGCCCACGGTCCCGATCTGGCCCATCCTATGGCTCTCGGCACCGGGTCAAGCACGCACGTAGCCATGGTTAAGCCATTTTGATGCCTCTCACCTCTCCACCATAGAGTTTTCCATCACCGAGAGCTTTGAAGGGGCCTTAACCATGCCTCCATGGCTCCAAAAGCTGCTATATTTGCACACTCGAGCCATCTTGCCATAGCCGTCGGTTCCAACGCATTTTATGGCTCCCGGCTCTAAGTCAAGCATGCCTGTACGCCATGGTTAAGGCATTTTGACACCTCTGGCCTCTCTACCATAGCGTTTGCCATCACTCAGAAGCACTGACAGCACTTAACCTGGCTCACGGCTCAGCTTGCCATATTTGCACACACGACTTTCTTGCCCGACCAGGCCCGTTCCTGCGCATCCTACGGCTCCTCGCACCAAGTCAAGCACGCCCATGCACTATAGTTAGCGTTTGGCACCGGCCTCTCGGCCACAGCATTGTTGCCGCCCAAGAACCCGAATGGCCTTAACCCATGGCTCCACCACTCTGAGCTGCCATATTTGCACACCGACTATGCTACCGCCTGGCCCGGTTCCTGCGTGTCCCTATAGCTCCTCGACACTAGGTCAAGCACGACCGTATGCCATGGTTAAGGCGTTTTGACACCTCGGCCCCACCACCACAATGTTTGTCATCACCCGAGAGCCCCGAGCGGCCTTAACTATAGCTCACGACTCTGAACATCCATAATTGCACACACGGCGGTGAGCGCACGGACGGATCTGTGCATCCTACGGCTCTCGGCACCGTTTCAAGCACACCCGTACGCCATGGTTAAGCCATTTTGATGCCTCTCACCTCTCCACCATAGAGTTTTCCATCACCCGAGGCGAAGGGCCCTTAACCATGGCTCCACGCGGTAAAACTGCCACATTTGCACACCTACGACCATCTTTGCCCATGAGTCGGTTCCAACGTCCCTATGGCTCCGGCGAGTCAAGCAAGCCCGTACGCCATGGTTAAGGCATTTTGACACCTCGGCCTCTCTACCATAGCGTTTGCCGTCGCTCGAAGAGCTGAAGCGACCCTTAACCTCGGCTCCACGGCTCGAAGCGCCATATTTACACGACTTTTCTTTGCCCCCTGCGGTTCCTATGCGTCCTACGGCTCCTCGCACCAAGTCAAACATGGCACCATGGTTAAGGTGTTTTAACACCTTTGGCCTCTCCACCACGGCGTTTATTACCGCCCGAGAACCCGAATGGCCCTTAACCATGGCTCGGCTCTAGAAGCTGCCATACTTGCACACACGACTATGCTACCGCCTGGGCGGTTCTGTGTCCTATAGCTCTCGACACTAGGTCAAGCACGAC
>JAENPR010002486.1:0-54918 GCA_018135685.1 Themeda triandra
ACAGCTCACTTAACTTCATTAAAAAAAGGAAATAGTAAGAAAAATCAACCCAAGCCGCTTCCTCTCCTCCACTCGTCATGGCACAAGGCCCGCACCGGTAAAAAAAAACAGAGAGAGAAAATTGACCACACACACCGTCGAAGAATCCTCACGCGCAGGCGTCCTCTCCTCATCCACTCCTGTCCCCTGTCGCATGGCGTCCTCCGCCCAAGCCTCCGGCACCAGCCCCAATCCCTAACCGAAGGTCCCAGCCCTTCCCAGATGGAGCCCCATCTCTCCAGATCCGATTCCTCTCGTTTCTCTTCCTGTCCATGGTGAACACCGAGGACGGGATCGACAGCGCCTCTCCGCCCACGGAGATCACCGACAGCGCCTCCCCGCCCACGGAGATCCCCGACAACGCGACGTAGTAGAAGGTGCCCATGCGCGGGCTGCGCACGAGCGGCGCCGCCGTCGCCGAACTGGACCGTGGACGCGGCAGGGGAGTCGCTGTCAACGAGGCAGTAGGAGAAGGTGGGCACGGAGATCTGGGACGGGAACGAGAGCGGCCCGCCGCCGAGCGCCAGCAGCCCCTCGGCGCCGAAGGTGCCACAATCCGTCCGCGGAGAGGCCTTTGGTGGCCGGTGGCGGGGCTACCAGCAAGGATCTGCCCCTCGGCCATCCGGTGATGGCCCCAGACGATACGTCTTCATCAGCATTGTCTACGATTTTGGTACCTTTATTCTTCCCTCCCTAGTTTATAGCTTTATGTGTGCCATGTAGTGCTTACGATACATGCTCTTGATATGCCATGGGACTGTTGTACAGGTTACTGGTGGTACTGAACTGTGGTTTAGGTGTTGGATGTCATGAACTGATATGTAGTAGTACCTCTTGTAACTAAGATGGTCATGAGTTTATATTATAGCAGTACCAAAATGTTCATGACTTTATATTACAATACTACCGAAATGGTCATGAGTCATGACGTTATAAGATGAAATTAGAGCAGGACTTTACATTACAGAACTGCTCATGACTCTATTTTACATCAGCATCTACATACAGTACTCATCACTTATATTACAGCAGCCATGACTTTACATTACAGTAGTACCAAAATGGTCATGACGTCATAAGCTGGCAGAAGCACATTACTCATGTCTTTATATTACAACACTTATATTACAGCATCACCAAAATACCCGTGAGGAATATACGGCTCCTAGTGTTCATGATTGTGTCCCAAGGATGCGAGCATGCCTAGCGCCTCGAGCTTGTCTTTGTCCATATGAGGAATTTTGTATCTGTTTCCGCCTCCATCTTTCATCACCTCAATCATACACCCTTGTAGTGTGAGGAACACTCTATTTAAAGTATCAGGATCATAGTTATCAAACTCTTTTTTGACATTCTGAATTAGGTCATCCAAGTTCTTAGAGACCTTTTCATAGGCTTTGGACTGAAGAGAAGCAAAGAATCCTAAGTCGAGTACATTCAAGTCTGGTGAATTAGCAGGTTGGTTGATGAGTTTTATGTCCAGACCTGTTTGTGCTACAGCCAAAGCAAAATCTTCGTCATCTACTGGCACATGTGAAGGGGCATTGTCTTGCTGAATGTATATGGTTTGTCCTCTAAGTTCTCGTGGCCACCGTTCAACAATAGCTTTTAGAACTTCGCCAATCATGTATGACCTCATAGTCTTTCGATCTACATTAATAGGCTTCGTGACTTCGGTGCCTCTCCCCCTATTACGGCTCCTTCTCTTTGCTTGTTCCTGGAGTCAATGAGAACTTTTAGGATCAAAAGTGTTAGCACAAACTCAAGTAAGAAAGTGAAACAAGTTGGTGTCGTACCTTTCTAACAAATGGCCACATTCCTATCTTCCCATCAAAGATGCAATTGCCTTCATCATCATATATAGGTCTTCCTAATGCCGTCAAGAACATAACTTTGCCAATACGATTCTTGTTTTGCACTGTCCTATGTGGGTCGTCCTCTCCTGGAACCATATAATAATTCTTGTACTTTGAAGTGTTGTTGTACCACTTCTCATCCATATGGATGATGTTTTCCATTAACTTGAACTTGGGTTCATTTGGTAGTGTCTCGGGATCCAACATGGAAAGACACCATTTGAGCCTGTCTCTTTTGTTTTGTTCCGTCAATAGAGGCTTTAGTGTGCTGGAGTGACGTCGTAGCAGCCCTTTCTTGAACCACCTATGCAGAGTGCTCTTTTTTACACTAACGGCTTTCTCTAGAGCTCGAAGAGTGGTTCTTTTATGCAATGGAACACTGACAACCGCAGATACGTCTATTTGCACCTTTTTCCGGCCACTTCTCTTAGGCTTCCTTGATCTAACATCCACTGGAATTCCTAGCGCACGACATTGTTTTGCTCGCTGCCAAATGCGCTGAACTTTATACCTGCTGACCTGGAACGTATGTTCTACTATAGTTGTAGCGTTCCTTTGTAGTCTTCCACGATCACTTAGCTGAAGCAATGCTTCATAGATTTGTTGACGTTCGGTGTCTGTCAAATTCCTGGACTGGTGTGCATTGTTTCCATTTGCTTGGTGATCTTCTTCGACATCTGAGTCAACCAACTCCTCTTCATCGAAGACTATGTCCCCATTGTCAGCGTACACACCGTAGTCATGCATGTCTTCCATCATACCTGCAAAAGAATTGGTGTAGATTCATAAGTGTTAATTGTCTTTTAGAATTATGGGTCAACATGAGTATGAATCTGCAATATTTAGTGCTAAACTCATTGTTGCTACAAGTAAATAGTAAGTATTGGTATAAGGTATGAATGGTTTTTAGGAGGAGATAATTATCTGTACAAATAACAGAGACTTATAAATTGCAAGAGTATTTTTTATATGATGCACAGATATTAACTTGTTGAAAAATCTTGTCATATGGGCTGTGCTAAATCTACTGTAGCTATAGTAGCTGTTAATTTTCTCTACAGAAGAACTATAACTGCGGGCATGTTCATCCATTAAAAAGGAAAAGGATAGCTAGTCATTAATTTACCATTCATCTGTTGCTGCAGATCAGAAGGTGCAAAGTTTAGATCAAATTGATGTGGTGGACCATCAAAGTTGAGACATGCAACATGTGGACGCTCTTCGTCTACTCCAATTACTGCAACGAGGTGAGGCACAACATTTAGTTGTAGTTTGATTCTAGTTGTAAATAGATCATTCCAACTGAGTTGTTCTTACCTTCATGGTGTTCTTGTTCTCCCTCAGAAGCATCAACATTGAGATCGAAGGAAGGCAAACCAAGGCTTTCATTGTGATAAAGATGTGAGGGCTGACCTTGGTGACAGGCTTCGTCTTCATAAAATTGATCTTCCTGGAGATGAGCGATGTCATCTTCTTGTTCATATGCAGGCTGTTCATTGAGATCAGGTAAGAGCTCTCGATGTTGATCTTGGAGATGTGCTGCATCTTTGTAAAGTTGATCTTGCTGGAGGCTCATGATTTCATCTTGCTCATGTGGATGTTCATTGAGATCAGGTAGGTCTCCAGGAGGATGTGGAAGAGTGTTTAGATCTATGGCCATGGATGAAGATGGAAATGGCTTCCAGGCTGATGGAGTGGATGGTCTCGTGTGGAGCGGATGATCTCGTGTGGAGTGGTTATATGATGGAAATGGCACAGGCGGGAAATCACCTGATTGGGTGATTCAAATTTTGTATTGCGCGCGCTTGTTTCTGGCACCCACAAACTTTGGTGGGAAAGCTCTGTGTACGACACGTGTAATGGGTGTGTCTAGAGTCCTCCAAAACTTTCCTATTGTTTTGTGCTGTAACACGTGTACTGGTAGCTGTAATTGCCGCTGCCAGAATTTGTTTGTTTGTTCAGTTACTAGGGGTATTTTGGTAATTTCCATGTGTGCATTGGTTTGCGTGCTTAGCCTCTGGATTGCATTTTTTCGTGGGACGGAGGGAGTAAATGGAAAGATGATGCCACGCCCAAGCTGCTCTAGACCGCCGAGCAATGGCGGGCCTTCGACAAGAAGAAGAAGAAGGCGGAGGCGGCTGGATCGTCCAAGGAGGGCGAACAGAAGCGCCGTCCCAGGGGCGGCAAGAAGAACAAACCCAAGGATGGCGGGCAAGGAGGCGATCGCGGAGGTGCGGACCGCAGCGGCGGAGGCAAGGCAGGAGCCGCCGGCGGCGATCGACGCGACGTCTGCCTCAACTGCAACCAGGCCGGGCACTGGGCGCGGGATTTCCCTCATCCTCGTCGCGATCGGGAGCGAGGTGGCGCGGCGAACATGGTGGAGGCAGAGGATGACCATGCCCTGTTCCTGGCGCACGGGTTCTTGGAGATGGATGAGGAGCTGAGCAGCGGCGAGGCCCAAGCTTGCTCCTTCTACGCCAAGAACGCCAACCTCGACATCGTGGAGCTGCGGGCGCGTGCCTTCCTTGGCACCGACTCCGGCGGTGGCGACAAGATGGACGGCTGGTTCCTGGACAGCGGCGCCACACACCACATGACTGGACGCCGGGAGCTCTTCACCGACCTCGACACGATGACGAGGGGCACGATGAGATTCGGTGATGAGTCTAAGGTGCAGATTGTTGGTGTGGGCTCCATCATCTTTGAGGCGAAGAACTGCGAGCACAGGGTGCTCCACGGCGTCTACTACATCCCGGCGTTGTGCAACTCGATCATGAGCCTCGGCCAGCTCGACGAGGCCGGCTCCAAGGTGGAGATCGAGCACGGCATCTTGAGGATCTGGGATCGCTCCAAGAAGCTGCTGGGCAAGGTGCATCGCGGGAAGAACCGGCTCTACGTCCTTCACATCGGGACAGCCACGCTGCTCTGCCTCGCCGCGCGCAAGAACGAAACGGCCTGGCTCTGGCACGAGCGCTACAACCACGTCCACTTTGACGCGCTGCGGCAACTCTCCAAGGGAGGGTTGGCTCGCGGGCTGCTAGCGATCGAGCACGTCGGGTAGTTCTGCGACACCTGCATCATCACCAAGCACCGCCGCGCTCCGTTCCCGTCCGAGGCGTCGTACCGCGCGTAGGATCAACTCGAGCTCGTCCACGGCGACCTCTGCGGCCCGGTCATGCCGGCGTGGGTTAGGCTGCTCTCCACCAAGGACGCAGTGGCGGACGCCATCAAGCACCTTCAAGCCGCCGCAGAGATGAAGAGCGGCAAGAAGATGAAGACGCTGCGCACCGACAACAGGATGGAGTTCACCGTCGTGGATTTCACGGCGTACTGCGCCGGTGAAGGAATCCAGCGCCACTACCGCACCCCCTACACGCCGCAGCAGAACGGGGTCGTGGAGTGGAGGAACCAGACCGTTGTCGCCATGGCGCGTGTGCTGCTGAAGCAGAGGAACCTGTTGGCGCGCTTCTGGGGTGAGGCTGTGGTGACCGCCGTTCATTTGTTGAACAGGGCTCCCACCAAGGCGCTACATGGCAAGACGCCATACGAGGCATGGCATGGCCATGCTCCGGCGGTCGGCTACCTGCGCACATTTGGCTGCATGGCGTTCGTCAAGGACCTGACGCAGCTGGATGACCGGAGCGCGCCCGCCATCTTCATCGGCTACGCCGACGGCGCCAAGGCGTACTGGGTGCTGGACCCGGCGACCCAGCGTGTGCGCGTCTCGCGAGACGTGGTCTTCAACGAGAGTCGCGACTGGGATTGGATCAAGGAGGGAGGCAGCCAAGCTCCGGCGGACGAGGAGTTCATCGTCGAGCACCTCTGGGAGGAAGGATCGAGGGGAGCAAGCTCGTCATCTTCGCCTTCCTCTGCTCCAAGCCAGCACTCCGCTTCGACACCGCCGCGTCACCATCACCAGCTCCGGGGGAGCAGGGGAGCCCAAGTGCAGGGCAAGGTGGGACTCCCCTGCCCCAGTTGCCTCCAGCCCCGAGCGCCGTCGAGGCTACGCCTGCATCATCATCATCATCAGCCGCACCACCGGTCGAGCTGGCCACGCCCTTGGAGGGTGATGAGGACCGGCTGGACGCCTACTACGACGACGAGCCCCTTCGCTATCGCACGGTGACGAACATCATCGGGGATGGCTCCCCGCCCAGCATGGCGCCGCGGCTGTTCGCCCAGCTCCACCTCACGCACGCTGGCGAGCCCATCAACCACGCGGAGGCCAAGGGCGATCTGGCATGGGAGGCGGCCATGAAGCAGGAGCTGGACGCGATGGAGCAGAACGGGACCTGGGAGCTCGTCAACCTTCCCGCCGGCCACCGACCCATCTCGCTCAAATGGGTGTACAAGCTCAAAAAGGATGAGAAGAGGGTGGTGACCAAGCACAAGGAGCGGTTGGTGGCGCGCGGATTCGTGCAGCAGCAGGGCATCGACTTCGACGATGCGTTCGCACCGGTGGCGAGGATGGAGTCCGTGCAGATGCTCCTCACACTGGCGGCGCAGGAAGGGTGGAAGGTGCATCACATGGACGTCAAGTCCGCCTTCCTCAACGGCGACCTCAAGGAGGAAGTGTACGTTCGGCAGCCGCCCGGCTTTGCCGTCGCCGAAGAAGAAGGGAA
Source organism: Themeda triandra (assembly GCA_018135685.1). Lineage (NCBI taxonomy): Eukaryota > Viridiplantae > Streptophyta > Magnoliopsida > Poales > Poaceae > Themeda > Themeda triandra. The sequence continues at coordinate 6,518 of JAENPR010002486.1, forward strand.
GGTGTACCGCATGCGCAAGGCGCTCTACGGGCTCAGGCAGGCGCCGCGCACCTGGAACGCGAAGCTGGACTACACACTCAAGGAGATGGCGTTCAAGCAGAGCGAGCACGAGGCGGCGGTGTACCGGCGGGGCGAAGGTCGCTCCGTCCTGCTCGTGGGCGTCTACGTCGATGATTTGGTGATCACCGGCGCCAATTGGAGGGAGGTGGAGGAGTTCAAGCGAGGGATGAAGAAGAGGTTCGAGATGAGCGACCTCGGCCTGCTCTCCTTCTACCTCGGCCTCGAGGTTCACCAGGATGCCAAGGGCATCACGCTACAGCAAGCTCACTACGCCCAGCGCATCCTCGAGCTCGGGGACATGGTGGACTGCAACCCGGCGGCGACTCCCATGGAAGAGAAGCTCAAGCTCAGCCGCGACAGCAAGGCAGAAGAGGTGGATGTGACCCGGTACCGGCACCTCATCGGCAGCCTGCGGTACCTGGTGCATACCAGGCCCGACCTGACATTCGCCGTCGGCTACCTCAGCCGCTTCATGGAGCGCCCCACAAGTGAGCACCTACAGGCCATCAAGCACGTGCTACGTTACGTGGCTGGGACCCTGGACTTCGGTCTACACTGGAAGTGGGCTCCCAGCACGGCGCGCTTCATCGGGTACTGCGACCGCGACCTCGCCGGCGATGTCGACACGAGCAAGAGTACCAGCGGGATCATGTTCTTCCTGGGAAACTACCTTGTCTGCTGGCAGTCGATCAAGCAGAAGACGGTGGCCCTGTCCAGCTGCGAGGCAGAGTACATCGCCGCGGCTTCTGCAGCAACACAAGCCCTCTGGCTGTCCAGACTGCTCAAGGAGCTCTTGGGCAGGGAGGTGGAGGTGGTGGAGCTCAGGGTGGACAGCAAGAACCTTGTCTTCCATGAGAGGAGCAAGCATATCAAGACCAAGTTCCACTTCATCAGGGACTGTCTTGATGATGGTAGCATCAAGGCCATCTACATCCCAACCACACACCAGCTGGCGGATATTCTCACCAAGTCTCTGGGCAGATCAAAGTTTCAGGAGATGAGGGGGAAGATTGGCCTGAAGAAGATTGTGTAGTGCTAGGCCTAAGGGGGAGATTGATAGCATTAGTCCCTAGCACTTGTATCTTACTTTCTGCATTTCAATTCCTGCAGTAGGTGGGTTTGCTTGGCACTCAAGATGAGCATGAGTTGCCTTGGCCCCTAAGTAGATAAGATGGCATCTTTGCTTTATGCAAAGTATATGCCTGGTAGTGGTTAGAAGTGGGCAGCTCTATATAAGCTGAACCCCTTCTCTTTGTATTCCAAGCTTTGCAACTTTCCACAATCAAAAGGCCATAGGGGGCAACTGACCTGTGTCAGTTCCTATGAGCCAATTGCAACAATGTGCACTACAAGACGTGAGGCCAAGGAGAAGGGAGAGGTGATGGCTGTACAGGAGCATGGGAAGGCTCTGAAGGCTGTCAACCTTGATGAGTCGTGTGCCCAGGTCTACCTTGGACGTGTGGGTAGCGAGCAGGAGCAGCGGTGGTACCTGGACTCCGGCGCCAGCAACCACATGACGGGTTCCAAGGCAGCCTTCTCCGAGCTTGACGAGAACGTGACCGACACGATGAAGTTTGGTGACGGCTCAAGGGTGGTGATCCGAGGGCGCGGCACCATCATCTTCAGGTGCCAAAATGGCGAGCCCCGCGCACTGACAGACGTGTATTACATCCCACAGCTGCGTTCAAGCATCATCAGCATTGGCCAGCTGGATGAGCGTGGTGGCAAGGTGCTAATCAAGGATGGTGTCATATCAGGAGCAGCGGCTTCTTGCCAAGGTGAAGAGGTCCCGGAACCGGCTGTACATGCTAGATTTGAAGGTGGAGCAGCCCATCTGCATGGCTGCACAGCGCACGGAAGAGTCGTGGCTGTGGCACGCTCGCTATGGCCATCTCAACTTTGACGCCCTCAGCAAGCAAGAGAAAATGGTCTGGGGGCTGCCTCACATCGAGCATGCAGGCGAGCTGTGTGATAGCTGCCTTGCCGGGAAGCAAAGGAGGTTGCCATTCCCGAAAATGGCAAAGTATCGTGTAACTGAGACCCTGGAGCTGGTCCATGGTGACCACTGTGGGCCAATCACGCTAGCGACACATGGAGACTGCAAGTATTTCATCTTGCTGGTAGATGACTACAGCCAGTTCATGTGGCTACAGCTTCTAACTAACAAGAGTGAAGCGGTGGAGGCGATCAAGAAGTTCAAGACGCATGCGAATGCGGAGAGCGGCAAGAAGTTGCGCGTACTGCGGACTGATCGTGGCGGCGAATTCACTTCTGTGGAGTTTGTTGCATACTACGTGGAGGAAGGTGTGGTGCACCACCACACCGCACCGTACACACCGCGGCAGAATGCGTGGTGGAGAGGCGCAACCAAACAGTGGTCGGCATGGCAAGGTCGACGATGAAGGCCAAAAAGATGCCGGCGGAGTTTTGGGGGGAGGCTGTGACCACGGCGGTGTTCATCCTCAACCGTGCGTCCACCAAGGGCCGGCAAGACGCCGTTCGAAGCTTGGCATGGACGCAAGCCGAATGTCTCCTTCCTAAGGACATTTGGCTGTGTTGATCATGTCAAGAACACAAAGCCCCACCTCGACAAGCTGGAAGACAGAAGCACATTCATGGTGCTATTGGGCTACGAGGAGGGCAGCAAGGCCTATCGGCTGTATGATCCAAAGAGAGGCAAGGTTGTGATTTCTCAGGATGTGGTGTTTGATGAGATGGCGGCTTGGGACCGGGAAGACTCAGGCTTGAGGGAAGCTGCTGGTGTCAGCAGCACATTTGCCATCGAGTACTTGGTGATCCAAGGAGGAGATGCTGCTGCTGCAGCAGCTAGAGAGCAGTCTTCACCACCAGTAGCGCATACATCTCCACCACAGACCCTTGCGACAGCAGGACAGGGGACACACTGTAGTTCACTTCTCCACCCACTAACATCGATGAGTACGTGGATGCTTTCCACGACGGCGAGGAGGTCCGCTTCAGACGGGTGGACAACATCATTAGTGAAGGGGAAGCTACTGGGTTGGCCAGACGGCTTCTCGATGACCTGGAGCTGCTCCTTGTGAGCACAGAGGAGCAGTGGCTGAAAGTGACGCAAACTAGCGTCGTGCGATGTTGGAGGAGATGAGGGCGGTCGAGGACAACGGGACATGGGAGTTGGTGGATCCACCAGCAGGCTGCAGGCCGATTGGGCTGAAGTGGGTCTACACAGCGAGATGAGCGCGGTGCTATTGTTAAGTACAAGGCCAGGCTTGTTGCCCGTGGTTTTGTGCAACGTGAGGGCATCGACTTCGAGGAAGTCTTTGCTCCAGTGGTACTAATGGAGTCCGTTCGCTTGCTATTGGCCATGGCAGCAGCGAAGGACTGGCATGTTCACCACCTAGACGTCAAATTAGCCTTCCTCAACGGCGAGCTGACGGAGATGGTCTTTGTCAAGCAAGCTCCGGGCTTCGTTGTGAAGGGAGAAGAGCACAAGGTGCTGCGGCTGTGCAAGGCTCTGTACGGGCGGAGGCAGGCACTACGGGCGTGGAATGCCAAGCTTGACGCCACGATGGAGGCACTTGGGTTCGCGCACTGCAAAAGAAAACATGCACTCTACACGCGGCGACGGGGGAAGGAGGAGCTCGTCGTCGGTGTGTATGTGGATGACTTGATCGTCACAGGAGCGCATGCGGAGGACATTGACGACTTCAAGCGCGAGATGACTACTCGTTTCAAGATGAGCGATCTCGGCGCACTCTCCTACTACCTCGGCATTGAGGTGAGGCAGGGGAAGGAGCACATCTCCTTGGGCCAGCGTGCCTACGCGGAGAAGTTGCTCGAGCACAGTGGCACGGCTGATTGCAAGCCATGCGCCACTCTGATGGAAGAGCGGCTGAAGCTAAGCAAGCACAGCACCGCTGCGAAGGTGGATGCAACGTGCTACCGGAGTATCGTCGGCGGGTTGCGCTACCTCACACATACCAGGCCGGACATTGCGTTCGCGGTTGGGTATGTCAGCCATTTCATGGAGGACCCGCGTAAAGACCACTTGACTGTAGTGAAGAGGCTGCTACGCTACGTCAAGGGGTCACTTGATCAAGCGATCATCTTCCCCAAGCGAGGCCGCAAAGGTGGGCTGAGGCTCACTATCTTTAGCGAGGCACCTCCCAAGACCAATGAAGGTGAGCAGGAGCTCAATGTCTTCAGCGATGCAGACATGGCGAGCGACATTGATGGTCGACAGAGCACCTCTGGTGTGCTCGTTTTCCTTGGAGCAGCCCCCATTGCTTGGCAGTCGCTGAAGCAGAAGATTGTGACGTTGTCAACATGTGAGGCGGAGTATGTTGCAGTAGCCACGGCGGCGTGCCAGGCCGTTTGGTTGCGCCGGCTGCTGGGCGAGCTGATTGGCAAGGAAGCTCACCCGCCAGCCCTGATGGTGGACAATCAGCCCGCCATCGCATCGACACTCGTTTTCACTTCATCCGTTATTGTGCCGATGGAGGACAGATTGTTCTTGTTCTGGAGTTTGTCGAAACCGGACGACAACTCGTACACGAAGCCACTCGGACGTCTTCGGTTCATGGAGCTAAGGACCAAGATTGGAATGGTGGACATCAGGCAAGAGCAACAAGATTAGGGGAAGAATTGTTGAATAACTTGCTGGTGACTAGTAATCTGAAACTGCAGCAGCCAAGCTGTAGTGGGAACACTTGACTAATAGTAGTAGGGACACAGATTTTTGGTAGGCCATTGTGTCCCTTAGCTAATTACTATTGGAGGCTTATCCTACAGCTAGGACAGAAGATGTTGACTGCATTATAGCAGCCCACCTTCCCTGGTTTCAGTTCGTACTCAAACTGAACCAGCCCCTCTATTTATAAATATGTATCCATGGTAATGCAAGTTTTTAGTTCAGTTGCCACAACCAAAGGGCAGAACCAACTTCTGTAGTGTGTGTGGGCTGTTCTCAAGAGTACAGCAGCAGCACCAACGTGCTGAGTGTGTGTGCTCAGGGTCCTTCTACCTCTAGCCCTGTGCACCTGTGTGGGTGTGCACCTGTGCAGGGATTTTAGGGACCAACAAGCATACAATCCAGTGGTAACCAAGATGGCCACCCCGGTTGTGTTTGTTGTTGTAATGAACTCTCTAGTGCTCTTGGATCACAATGTGTTTGCACTTGTATGCACTCTCCATAATATGGCTAGTTGAGTGTTAGCAATTTCAGGAGGGGAAGAAGGATTTAGAACATATTGTAAAAACAACTATATTAAAAGAATTTAAATAAGTCACCATATGTTTATTTGGTAGTAGCAGAAATCAAACCTTTACACCAACTCCAGAGAAGATTGCCAAGAATAAGTAGGTACTACATACTGAACAGGCAAGATGGTATGCGAACCTACTTGATGCAGGAATGGGAGAAGCTGTGACAAGCAAAGATGCAATGAGACTAGCACAACATTTGGGGCAGCAATGTGTTGAGTTATGGAAGAAGAAAGAGCTGCAGCAATCCATTCTGAACTTGGTTTTATCAGAGATTGAAAAATCTAGGCTTGCCTTCAGAGGTTGTTTTTAATATGTTAATCGTCCTTGTAATAAAGTAGCTCATGTTTTAGCGAAACAAGTTACAGACACACACCAGTCGGATCTCTGGCATGAAACACCGACATCTGTGCATGACTTGGTTTTGTATGAGTCTATCTCTTCAATATAAATGAAAGGCAAGCTTGTTGCAAAAAAGAAGTGCTTAACTAGGCTTATCTATCAATTTAGACATCTCAAAATATGATCACTATGTATAAGACTGTTTGACTAGAGCTAAATAAAAGAATGATAAGGAACATCGTCTCATTCAGGCACCTCTAGCATCTAAGTATACATATAGAAATGGGCGAACCTGAAAATTGGGGTGACACGCCTATTAGTTGTTGTAGCATCAATCCTTAGGGTTCCCCTATAGAGAAACAAAATTATCAGGTCGAAATGTGAAAATTGGGCAAGTTTAAATTAACGGTTTAATACATAATTTGCCCTCACATAATGACCATAAACAAAAAAAAGGATTAATTCTATGCCAAAGTTCAGAAGGAATCATCAATTGTACTTAAAGTCATACTATCTAAATTCCACATAAAATTGCTCCCAAAAGAGCCACACAAAAGATAAATTAGGCAATGATTTGTGTCAAGCGAAAGAAAGAGAAGAATGTGAAGAATTAAGCTGTTATGGCCATTTATAAAAATTATTAAGTGCGGAAAAAGAATCATGTGTGGTTTTTCACTCATGGAAACATAACATGTGTGGCAAAGATATTTACTTACTTTTCAAATACCAAGAGCCTTCTCCAAACCATACACTGTTGCTCTTCCTCTGAAATAAGTTAAGTTACCAGCCAGTCGTATACCAGTCGCTTTCACATTTGACCTAGCAGACTGAAAGAAAATGAACGTATTTTTCCAAAGTTGAAAAAGTTAGGAAAAGCTAGTAATCCAAAGCAAGATAAAATGAAACAGGAAAATGCACTTTGCAAGGAAGCGTATTTGTATAATTGTATCCCTATTAAGTTCAATATGCCAGCAATGGCGACAAATGCCTAAACGTAATGATAGGTGTTAGCCAAAACTCAAGGCAAGAAAAAAATAGAAAAACAATCCATTACATGCATATCAAACTGACCCCAAAACCTCTACAAATAGTTATACATAAAGAAGCAATTCTTGAAGACTATCTACGGATTTGCACCATACCTAGTTAAGTCATATGAATCAACATTAGGACCTTGCAAGAGACTAATAGGGGGGGGGGGGGGCAACGTTAGGACCTTACAAATATTTATTATTATTTTAGTTATGGCTCTTTTCATAGATATCAAAAACAAAAATAAAAAAGGAAAAAAAACTTATCTTGATATACGGGGACGCCTCTCCCCCCATGCTAGTTGTTGTGGTCGTTCAGTGTGGTGACCGATAAAATAAAATAAAATGCAGCATCCAGTTAGCAAACTGTCTGTTGGAGTGTATGTGTATTAGGCCCATGAGGCCCATATATGCTGCACTACTTAGCTACCCTTCTAGGGTTAGCCCAATCAAGAGAGAATCCAATTCTAACATGGTATCAGCCTTTGGATAAGGTTTTCCGCTCCCGATCCCGTTCCTGGGCGCCGCCGCCGGCCGGCCATGGCGGTCTCCCCATCCCTCCTTCTCCACCTTCCCCCCTCACCCATCCTCCGCCTGGGCGCATGGGCCCCCTCTCTTCGACGCACGCGCGGCCGCCGCTTCCTCCGCCGCCGCGCCCGTCGCGGCTTGGGCCCAGGCGGGCGGCTCCGCCCCCGGTCTCGGCCCCCGCCTGGGCGGCCCCGCCGGCGCCTTCGGCCCGCCGCTGGGCGCCTCCGCCCCGGGATTCGACCTTCCGCCACTCTCTGCTGGGGCCGGCGGCTCGAGCACCCCGACCTTGGCCCTCATGGCCGACGGGGAAGTGGAGGGGGCGGATGCGGGCACGGGCAACGGTACCGGCGGTGATGATGGTGCTGAGAACTCCGCCAACGCTCCCCAGCCCCCCGTTGTCTTCCCCAGCGGCTGTCCCCCCTGCGGATTCGGCCGGCGCCGCCATCTACGACGCCGCCGCTGCTACTAAAGCTGGGCTGGACCCAGCAGCCGCGGCCTCCTACGCAGCCGCCGTCACAGCGGGCCTGGGACTGCCACCCTCCTCGTCCAGCGCCCTCTCCTTCTCCAACGGGGGCGGACCAACCAACGCTCCTCTCCAACAGGCTGCTGCCGACACCCCTCGGCCTGGCTACAGCCTTGCTGCCGTGCTCGTTTCTGCCCGAGCGGCTGCTGTAGCGGGGCAGGAGCGGATCCGCGCGGCTGCCCTTGCATGGCAGCGTGATCAGGACGCCGCCGACACCCTGGCCCGCCAGATTGCCGAGGCGGAGAAGCTCCTCGCACAGGACTCCGGCACCCTGCCCGGGGCCACCTCCTCCGGCTCCGGCTCGACGGGCCACCGCACCTCCACCACAGTGGTGCTCCGGCATGACCCGGCCGACCCCCTCATCGCGCAACTCCACTACCAGGCCGGGGGTGTCCAGAACAACGGGCTGCTCATCCGGGGCGTCCTCAACCCCGAGTCGCCCTCCTACGCCCGCTGGAGGGACCAGGTCGTCCTCACCCTCCACCGCTACGCCTTGGACGACCACGTCCTCAACGAGCCCACGGCCGAGGTCCAGACTCCGTCGTGGCTCCGCCTCGACAGCATCGTGCTCTCCTGGATCCTCGGCCCGATCAACTCCGACCTACAGGACCTCCTCCGCAACACCACCTCCACTCGCCACGCCTGGCTAGCACTCGAGGGCTAGTTTCTGGGCAACGCTGAGACCCGGGCTCTGCAGCTCGACCAGCGCTTCCGCACCTTCGAGCAGGGTGACCTTGCGGTTGGGGAGTTTTGCCGCAAGATGAAGGCAATGGCGGACTCCCTAGGCGACCTCGGCTGGCCCATGGAGGACCGCACACTCGTCCTCAACATCCTCCGCGGGGTCAGTGACCGCTACGCCCACCTCAGGACGTGGATCGCCCGGCAGAAGCCTTTCCCCACCTACCTGCAGGTCCGCGACGACCTCCTCATAGAGGAGATCACTCTAGGGGACCAGCGCAGATCCACCTCCGTCGGGCCTCTCTCCATTGCTGCTGGCTCCTCGGCTTCCTCGATGGCAATTGCTGCCACTCCTCTGCCCCGCCCACCTGCCCCGTACACTCCACCGTTGGCTCCTCTTCCCACCGGGCCGAGCGGGGGTGGAGGGGACCGTATCAAGAAGAAGAAGGGCCGTGGCGGGGGTAGTGGTGGGGGGCCGGCCGTGGGGCTCCACAGTCGCCGCGTCCGCTAGCTGTCGGGCCCTCCTACAACAACCCCTGGTCTGGGTGCATCTCCATGTGGCCCTTCTAGGCTCCTGGTGGTGAGCCTCGCCCACCGGCCGCCATGTTCACTGGTGCTCCTCCGGCGTTCTACCCAGCGTCCCCGTGGGGCACACCTTTCGGCGCCTCGCCGGGGCCGGCCGGTTGGAGCCAGGAGGCTCTGGCGCGCTCCTTCTCCACCTTGGGCTTGACACCTCCTGTCGACCCAGAGTGGATCGCCGACTCGGGTGCCACCTACCACACTACCCCGGACCCTGGTATACTCTCGTCTGCTTCTCCTCCTTCTTCCTCGCACCCTTCGTCTATCATGGTCGCCAATGGCTCGTGTCTTCCTGTCACGTCTGTGGGTGTCGCCGGTGCCCATGGCTCTTTTCGCCTTCCAGATGTTCTTGTTGCACCCACGATGGTCCACAATCTTCTTTCTATTCATCGTTTCACAGCTAACAACTCTTGTTCTGTGGAGTTTGACTCTTCTGGTCTTACTGTGAAGGACTTGGCTACCTGCCGATGTGACAGCTCTGGGCCCCTTTACACTCTTCGATTTCTGGCTTCTTCGCCCTCTTCGTCAGCTGCACTCGTCACCACTACCTCTTCTACTTGGCACCGGCGTCTCGGACACCCTGGACGTGATGCCCTGATGCAGCTCAGTCATAGCTTCGACATTCGTTGTACTCGATTTCATGATGAACAGTTGTGTCATGCGTGCCAGTTGGGCCGTCATGTTCGCCTTCCTTTTTCTAGTTCTTCTTCTCATGCGGCTCGCATTTTTGACTTTGTACACTGCGACAAGTGGACATCGCCTGTACTCAGTATTTCTGGTTATAAATACTATCTTGTGGTGGTTGATGATTTTTCTCATTACTTGTGGACTTTTCTCTTGCGTGCCAAGTCCGATGCCTTCCCCGCGATTCTCCACTTCTTCGCCTGGGTGTCCACACAGTTCGGCCTCACATCAAGGCCGTCCAATGTGACAATGGCCGTGACTTCGATAACTCCACCTCACGTGCTTACTTCCTCTCTCACGGTGTCCAGTTGCGTATGTCTTACCCGTACACCTCTTCTCAGAACGGCAAGGCTGAGCGCATGATTCGCACCATCAACGACACCATGCGCACGCTTCTTCTCCAGGCCTCACCCGCTTCTGGGCTGAGTGCCTCCACACCTCCACCTACCTCCTTAACCGCCTTCTTTCCACTGCCTGTCCAGCTCCCACACCACACCACGCTCTCTTTCTTCGGGTGTGCGTGTTACCCGAACACCACCGCCACTGCTCCCCACAAGCTAGCTCCTCGGTCCACTCTGTGTGTCTTCCTTGGGTACTCCCCTGATCACAAGGGCTACCGGTGCTATGACCTCACCTCTCGTCGGGTCCTTATTTCTCGCCATGTGGTGTTCGATGAGTCGGTTTTCCCCTTCTCCACCCCTCCTCCCACCACTTCCACCCCGGAGCTTGACATCTTCTCTTTGTTTCCCACTGACGCGGTGGTCGAGCCACCTTTCCAGTTGTCTCCTGCAGGTACTACAGCACCGAGCTCCTCGCCGAAGCCGTGCCCCAGCTCCCCTGCGGCCGGTGCCACTCCCGAGCTACCGCCTCAGTCAGGCGCCACCTGCGGCGTCCCAGGCGCCACCGGCGTGTTTCGCCCAACCGGTGCACGTGTACCAGCGCCGTGCACCGACTGCGCCGCCACCACCGCCGCCACCGCAGGTGGCCCCTTCTTCGTCGGGGTCTCCTGCCTCTCCGGTGGTGTCCTACCGCCGGGGACACCATCACCGCCACCTCGGCCGACGGGTGCCCGTGTCGTGACACCGGTCCACCACCCGCCGCTTCTTCACCGTGACCCTCGTCACACTCACCATATGGTGATGAGGCAGGCGTCCCGCCCGCAGGCCCTCTCCGCCACTGCCTGTGAGACGGGGGTCTCTCCGGTACCCTCTTCCGTCCGCGAGGCCTTGTCGGACCCCCACTGGCGCCGTGCGATGGAAGAGGAGTACGCGGCCCTCCTCGCCAACCAGACTTGGGATCTGGTGCCCCGTCCGCGAGGCTCCAACGTCGTAACCGGCAAGTGGATCTGGACACACAAGCGTCGGGCTCCGACCAGCCTTGTACTCTTGAGTGGTACAAGGCTCGCTGGGTACTCCAGGGTTTCACTCAACGTCCCGGTGTTGACTATGATGAGACTTTCAGTCCAGTGGTGAAGCCTGCTACTGTCTACACAGTGCTCTCGCTGGCTCTCACCCGCTCTTGGCCAGTGCATCAGCTGGATGTGAATAATGCTTTTCTGCATGGTCTGCTCACTAAGACAGTTTACTACAGTCAGCCAGCTGGGTTTGTTGACTCCTCCAGTTCTGAGATGGTCTGCCGGCTCAACAAGTCTCTCTACGGCCTCAAGCAAGCTCCCCGGGCATGGAACCATCGGTTTGCTGTTTTCTTCCTGACCCTGGGCTTTGTGGAGGCCAAGTCAGACACGTCCCTGTACATCTATCATCATGGGGCTGAGACTGCGTATTTGCTGCTCTATGTGAATGACATTGTACTTACAGCCTCAAGTGAGTTACTTCTTCGCCGGATCATCACCTCTCTCCAGCAGTAGTTCGCGATGAAGGATTGGGTGTGCTTCACCACTTCCTTGGGGTCACTGTTGAGCCTCATCCAGCTGGGCTACTTCTTCACCAGCGGCAGTATACTCTTGATATTCTTGAGCGAGCTGGGATGACAGATTGCAACCCCTGCTCTACTCCAGTTGACACTCAGAGCAAGCTGTCCGAGGCAGAGGGTCCTCCGATTCATCGATCTCACAAGATACCGCAGCCTTGCCGGGTGCTCTTCGCACCTCACCTTCACCAGGCCGGACATCACCTATGCAGTTCAGCAGTTGTGCCTTCATATGCATGATCCTCGGGAGCCTCACCTCACTGCTCTCAAGCGTCTCCTCTGATACCTCCGCGGCACTGCTGACTATGGTCCTCCTCTACAGAGATGGTTGTCTACACTGACAGCCGGCTGTCCAGACACTCGACGCTCCACCTTTGGCTACGCCGTCTTTCTCGGAGGCAACCTGGTGTCCTGGTCCTCCAAGCGCTAGCAGGTGGCCTCCCGCTCCAGTGCTGAGTCAGAGTACCACGCCGTCGCCAACGTTGTGGTTGAGGCTTCCTGGCTCCGGCAGCTCCTGGCCGAGCTCCATAGCCCCCTTCGCCGGGCCACGCTCGTCTACTGCGACAACGCCAGCGCTGTCTACCTCTCTACCAACCCCGTTCAGCATCAGCGCACGAAGCATGTGGAGATCGACCTTCACTTCGTCCGTGATCAGGTGGCCATCGGCAAGGGCCTCCCGACCACCTCCCAGTTCGCCGACATCTTCACCAAGGGCCTCCCGTCGTCGACCTTCACCGACTTCCACTCGAGCCTCAACATCACCAGTGGCTAATTGTGGCTGTGGGGGCCCGTGTGTGTGCTCTTTCTTTTAGATGTCAAGTCTGGAACTCCGCTGCGCTGGTAGTTCAGACTGCGGGGGAGTGTTGGAGTATATGTGTATTAGGCCCATGAGGCCTATGTATGCTACACTACTTAGCTACCCTTATAGGGTTAGCCCAATCAAGAGAGAATCCAATTCTAACACTGTCTATTATAAACTCTAAATGCATATGGGCACAATACGGATTCTCGTTAACTAATTCTTACAGGTTGCCAATTTGACGTTCACTGACGACTACAGGTGAGTCATGACTGAAAAATAAAAATAGCTATCCAATCTTTACCAATTTCCATGTTGTCAGTTTCAATTCAGCCAACGCCAAACAATTAAAGATCAATCAGAAGCATCAATTTGGTGGTTTACAAACTATATGCTCTACTCTATAAATTGGAAGATGTATAAATTTTATTGTAAATTTGGAAGGTGTATAAGTTCTCTTTGGTCCTAATTGAACATATAAATTTGTTCTATCCAAGTGAGTTCATAATTTAGAACTTCCAATGTCTGACAAAGAGTATGGAAATAAGCATCACAAACCACTGAATAATCAGCAAACTCAAGTGGGTTAGCCATATATTTTATATTTGGATTTTATAATAATTAGTTTGGATTAAAATTGTTACAAAAAGGTGAATAAAGTGATAGGAATGACTAAGTTTGATACGGCCAATAGGAAATGAATAAAAGTATTGGTCACTTTTAAGGTGGAGCAGCATTCCAGGAATATCATAGCTATCTTGTGATGAATTAAGGAATTGTGTATTGTGTGAATATTAGAGACACAAGTATTATTGGGAGCAGTAACGAGATGGGGAAAGTACCTTCTAGATGAAAAATGGCCTTCTGAAGAAGCAAAGCTATCACCTGTTCTGGTCTTCTGAAGAAATCACATCGCAGGCTCCTCATAAGCGGAGTGGGTTCACCTTATGATAGCAGCGACTATTTTTCACACAAAGCACGTGGATAGTTATTATCGACAGATACAAGAAGTGGAAGCCATGCGTACGACATACCTTGGGTGCCGCCACGGAAGGCCTTTGCGATGCGCTTGGGCGTCCGCCGCAGCCCCCCGCGGCTGTCATCCTTGTCGAGCCCCACCATCACCACTGCGCGCACAGCCGGCGAGGAAGAGCTGGATGTGTGGCCTCCTCTGCCTGCTGCACCTAGCTCTTGCTGCTGCTGCTCAACGGGATGCGGCCGCCCCTGCTGTCTATCCATCATATTGTTTTGACTACTTACAGCAAAGTGGGCAGAGATTGGAAGTCATGCACTTAAGTGTCCAAGGGTCCGTTCTCAATAGCGCATGTTTCTAATAACATGTTTTGGAACTCAGAAACATGGAGTAAATAAACACAAATCCAGCCAAGAGAATAGACAATAACTTACATCAACTACAATTGGGATAAGCACTATCTTTGATTCGCCATTAACATCCAATAGCTGGGCTACATGACAACCCCTTCTTCTAAGGCTTTCTGTTCACCAACAACCATGTATTATCGTGAAGGGGGAACTAATAAACACTCAAAAAGCAAAATGGATTACCATACCTCTAAATTTTTAAAGCCCCAGTTGAACTCCTTTACCTTATCAATGTTTTCCCACTACAGATGATATGGCAAGTTATATAAGTTGTTGAGGAAATGATGAGAGCTATGTCCAAATGTGGATTACTAACATAAATTAAAGAAGGCAAGGATGGGAGCAAACCTCAGTGCCAATAGGGACACCAGGTAACCATAGATCCTCCTGAACATATAGCAAAAAATCATTAGTCAAATTGCACGTAAAGTAAATAGCAAAGTCATCATACATGGCAGCCAAACACAGTCTAAATCGTTATGGTAATTTCCAACAATAAACCTGTTCGAGCCAACATGCAAGAAAATGCTTATTTGCAAGGAATTTATTTGCATCATCATAGAACAGACCCGAATGTCTGGTATGTCGCATCGTAGCGGAAGATGCCGAACATAAGCATGAGACAGAGCCCTAGGTGTGCCCAAGTCCCCCTTGTATCTGACTGCCCAACATTTTTTTGTCTTGCGTGCTTAGGCTCTACTGGTTGTTTAGCCAAGAAAATAAGGTTCTACTTTTTAAGATGACTGAAAATAGAAAGGGATCTGCAATCAGCATGGTACAACTTTTAACATTATTAAATTATAACAAAGCATCAAAATAACAAGTATTTTATTTAGGTTTAAAACTAAGGACATAGATCCTCACCTCAAATCCACAACGATTACCAAAAGAGATTAGTATCACACTCCCTATAAATATGGAGCCTCAAACCTTTTTCTTAACCTTTCAAGACAGAAGAGAGAGCACAATTACAAAGTTCATAATTTAAAGATAAATAGACAATAAAACAATTCAGATTTCAAACACTCCAAAGAGTGACATAAATACACATGTTTCGTTTTTAAAAAGGCACTAAACCAATGGACCACAACATGAAAGGGTAAAGGCAATAGATTGGTCTATAGAGTCTAAAGACCGTTTTGCCTAGGTGAATAAATTGTTTTCTTATACCACTAAGATTTAATTGGAAAAATTCCTAATGAACCAATATCTCCAAGCCAAGCCACTTTGTCTGCGGTGATGACAATTCATACAAGTGTACCAAACCTCAATAGTATTGTGTTTTTAAGTATAAGTATATACCTTCATTTATAAAGAACATGGACAACAGGAGCCATGCTATATCATGGATTTCTAAATTCTACTCTCCACTCTATGTTGTTAGATTCTAATCAAGTTTATTGTGGGTTTACAACAAAAGGCAAAAAAGAGTATAATGTTTATGATCTTCGTATGAATGCAATATTCACAAGAATTTGCCAGATTCAATTACTGTGTTCTAGTATGTAACATGACAGAGTAAAAGTTATGAAAATCTAACCATCTTTACCTATAATAAGCATGTTCTACCATTAATGAGAAGGCGTGTACTAGCATCCTCAGTCTCAGCATAAATTACATGACTGTTTCCAACCAACTAAAGATTTTACAACAAAGATGTATCAGAACTTTTTTAATAAAAAAAACCTCGACCTGTGAGGGTAAGACAGCACCTAGAAATTGCATTAAGAAGATCTTCTCAAGCAGGTCAAGAAAACCCTTGAACCCTGCCCCACCCATTCACAGTGGCACCATAGCCCATGTGAGGACAACCACAACTGAGGCCAGACCTTAGACCTATGATTTGGTGTGGGAGAGACGAGGGAATTTTTTCGACCCTAGCCTGGGACCTGAGCGATACTCAAGCCATCCAACCAACTCAGCTAGAGACCTTTCGCTTTAATAGAAAAAAAAGACACAGGGTGGGAAATTTATACCTGCATTAAGAGTCCAACGTCTTGCAGTGAATGTATCTCTGCTTCATTTTCTGATCCATTCATTCTTAATTTGTAGCTATTGGGTCCACCCCTTACTGTCTCAATCCATAGTAGAGTTTAATCATGTTTAATTTTGCTTAAAAAACATTGAGTCACTGAGTTGTAAGAACATAAATGCAAGAAGAAAACTATAGATGAGTACCGTGTATTTGCTCCCCTCTATGTTCAGAGTAACAGTTAATTTGAGAAGCAAGATGTGCTGCAATGAAGAACGAAGTTACACAGTTATAAGCTATTTTAAGTCCAACAGCAACTTGTCAAATTTCGCAGAGCAGTAAAAGAGAACCAATACATTATTCCAGTCTGTTTTTTTGCAACCTCTCCATCAAGTGTAACTAATGAAATTAGAGCGGGATAATACTTAATGCCACATGCAGTACAACTAACTGATCTATCATGAGGGTATTCCTATTTCCAGAGTTTCATGGCTCTAAGGCTCTTCTGGTCAGGAAAGAAATAGACAAAAAATATATTTCCAGAGTTAATGTATTCCTTTTTTTTCCTTTGGGAAATGGTTGCCTTGTACTTTTTCCTTTTCCTTTCTTTTCTCTCTTTTTTTTGTTTCCAGTATATATCTCTCTATTGTATACTGAACTTTATATGAAAATACCAAAAATATAGGTAGGCAGCTCCCATGCTGACCTTTCCAAAAATATACAGCACTTGTGCCCAGATTGTCAAATTCTGTGTCACCAATCGTATGTCTTGTGAATCTATTGCAGCATGCATTTCAGAACAGGGATCTTCTTTTCCAAGGGTCCTCTCATCATTAGTCACAATTTATTAGCAATGAATCAGTATAATAATACAATGGGTAAAATTTCAAGTTCAAACAAGATTTCATACAACAATGTAAGTCCAAAATTGTCAACATGGTATTAAATACCAGTACGTCACAACATTTGAATATGTTGGAGTATGTGAGTATTAGGCCCATGAGGCAAGGCCCATGTGGCCCATGTATGGATTATTATACAGCCACCCTCTAGGGTTGGCCCAAGGTAATAGAGAATCACTTTCCAACATGGTATCTGCTACCTAGCTTCGATCCTCTCCACCCCGACCCGCCGCCAGGCGCCGCCGGCCAGCCTCTGCTCGCAGCCGCGGCCATGGCCGGGTGTTCCCCGCCCTTCCCTAGCTACTTCTCTTACCTCCCCCCTCTCCCCTCCTCTGCCTGGGCACAGGGCCCCGCAGATTTCACCGCCACCGGCAGCCGCGCCACCGTCATCGCGCGCTGCCGCCGCCTTCCAGACGCCGACGCGGCGCGCGGGTTCCCGGTCGCGGGCGCGTGGGCGGACGCCCGCCCTCCCGCCGCTGTCCCGGCCGGGCCTCCCCCTGCCGCGGTTGAAGCCGGGGACGACGCCGCCCCGCCGCGGTTCCCGGTCGCGGGCGCGTGGGCGGACGCCCGCCCTCCCGCCGCTGTCCCGGCCGGGCCTCCCCCTGCCGCGGTTGAAGCCGGGGACGACGCCGCCGCCGCCGCCACTGCAGAGCGCGAGTGGCAGGCGGCCGCAGCTGCTGCAGCGGGCCTGGGCGGCGCGGGCACGTCTGGCCTCTTTCCCATCGGCGCCCAGCCTCTCTTTGTTTCCCCCCAGAGCCCGCCGCCGCAGCTGCCTTCCCCGGCGCGGGCGCCCATGGCGCGAGTGCCCACGGCGCTAACCAGCCCATCCTCCCTGAGCAGCTGGTCCCTGCTGCCCATCCCGCTGCCACTGCAGCCACTGCTCTTGCGTCCTCTCTGGCTGCGGGCGCGGGGGCCGGCGCGGCTACGGACTTCTCCATCCCCGGCGCGGGCGGCGCGTTCTTCTTCCACCGCCCAGGCGTGGGTGCAGCCGCCTGTGCTCGGCCCGGCGCGGGCAGTGCGTTCCCACTGCGGGCGCGGAGGTGGCCGCCGCTCTGGCCGCGAGCGCGGGCACCTATGGCCCGCCGCCGCCGTCGTTTCCTCCAGCTTTTCCTCCCCCGGGCCGTGCGGGGGTGGGGGGAGCCGTGGCCGCCGCCGTCGGGATGGGGACGTGGTGAGCCGGACACCGCCATGCTCGCTGCTCCTCCGAGGTTTTACCCAGCAGCGTTCCCGTGGACCACACCTTCAGGCGGTCCTGGCTTACACGACCCGTGGTTAGGGCACCTCTCTACGTGGCCCTCCAGCTCCCGCGCGGTGCGCCTCCAGCTCGCCCGCCGGCCACCGCCATGCTCGCCGCTGCTTCTCCAGGGTTTCACCCAGCAGCGTCCCCGTGGGCTACATCTTCCGGCGCCTCGCCCAGGCCGGCCAGTTGGGACTCGGCGGCCTTGGCACACTCCTTCAGCACTTTGGGCTCGACGACTCCTGTCGGCCCACAGTGGATCGCCGATTCGGGTGCCACCTACCACACCACTCCCGACCCCGGTGTGCTCTCCTCCGCTCACCCACCCTCTTCCTCTCACCCTTCGTCCATCATGGTCGCAAATGGCTCGTGTCTTCCTGTCACGTCCGTGGGTACCGCCGGCGCCCATGGCTCCTTTCATATTCCCGATGTTCTTGTGGCTCCCGGTATGGTTCACAACCTCCTCTCTATTCGTCGCTTCATGGCTGACAACTCTTGCTCGGTTGAGTTTGACCCTTGTGGCCTCACCGTGCGGGAGTTGGCCTCCCGGCGTCCTCTTCTCCGTTGTGACAGCACTGGACCTCTCTACACCCTTCGGTTTCCTAGTTCCGCTGCACCTTCTTTGCCTCCTTCGGCATCTACCCTCGCCACCACCACCTCCACTACGTGGCACCGTCGTCTCGGCCATCCCGGCCGGGCTGCTTTGACACAGCTCAGTCACAGCTCTGCTGTGCCTTGCTCTCGCGCTCCTGATGAGCACTTGTGTCATGCCTGCCAGCTGGGCCGTCATGTTCGGCTTCCTTTCTCTAGTTCTTCTTCACATACAGCTCGCATTTTTGATCTTATACATTGCGACCTGTGGACATCTCCTATACTCAGTATTTCTGGATACAAGTACTATCTTGTGGTGGTTGATGATTTTTCTCA
Source organism: Themeda triandra (assembly GCA_018135685.1). Taxonomy (NCBI): domain Eukaryota; kingdom Viridiplantae; phylum Streptophyta; class Magnoliopsida; order Poales; family Poaceae; genus Themeda; species Themeda triandra. The sequence continues at coordinate 25,333 of JAENPR010002486.1, forward strand.
TTATTCATGGATGTTTCCCTTACGTGCCAAGTCCGATGCCTTTCCCGTGATTCTCCACTTCTTCGCTTGGGTGTCCACTCAGTTCGGCCTCACCATCAAGGCCGTCCAGTGTGACAATGGCCGTGAGTTCGATAACTCCACCTCGCGTGCTTTCTTCCTCTCTCATGGTGTCCAGTTGCGCATGTCTTGCCCGTACACCTCCTCTCAGAACGGCAAGGCTGAGCGCATGATTCGCAAAATCAACGACACCATGCGCACGCTTCTTCTCCAGGCCTCACTTCCTGCTCGCTCCTGGGCTGAGTGCCTCCACACCTCCACCTACCTCCTTAACCGCCTTCCTTCCGCTGCCTGTCCAGCTCCCACACCACACCACGCTCTCTTCAGTACCCCTCCTCGGTATGATCACCATCGGGTGTGCGTGTTACCCAAACACCACCGCCACTGCTCCCCACAAGCTAGCTCCTCGGTCCACTCTGTGTGTCTTCCTCGGGTACTCCCCAGATCACAAGGGCTACCGGTGCTATGACCTCACCTCTCGTCGGGTCCTCATCTCTCGCCATGTGGTGTTCGATGAGTCCGTTTTCCCCTTCTCCGCCACCCCTACCACCACTTCCACCCCGGAGCTTGACATCTTCTCCTTGTTTCCCACTGACGCGGTGGTCGAGCCACCTTTCCAGTTGTGAAGCCTGCTACTGTCCGCACCGTGCTCTCGCTGGCTCTCACCCGCTCCTGGCCAGTGCACCAGCTGGATATGAAGAATGCTTTTTTGCATGGTCTTCTCACTGAGACAGTATACTGCAGTCAGCCAGCTGGGTTTGTTGACTCCTCCAGTTCCGAGATGGTCTCGCCGGCTCAACAAGTCTCTCTATGGCCTCAGCTGTGCTCCCCGGGCATGGAACCACCGGTTCTTTCGCTTTCCTCCCGACCCGGGTTTTGTGGAGGCCAAGTGAGACACGTCCCCGTACATCTTTCACCATGGGGCCGAGATCGCGTATCTCCGTCGCTCTATGTGGATGACATTGTCCTTACAGCCTCCAGTGAGTCACTTCTTCGCCGGATCATCACCTCTCTTCAGCAGGAGTTTGCGATGAAGGATTTGGGTGTGCTTCACCACTTCCTTGGGGTCACTGTTGAGCCTCATCCAGCTGGGCTTCTTCTTCACCAGCGTCAATGTACTCTTGACATACTTGAGCGAGCTGGGATGACAGATTGCAACCCATGCTCCACTCCAGTTGACACTCAGAGCAAACTGTCAGAGGTAGAGGGTCCCCCAGTGACTGATCCCACTGCATACCGCAGTCTTGCTGGTGCTCTTCAGTACCTCACCTTCACTAGGCCTGACATCACCTATGCAGTTCAGCAGTTGTGTCTTCATATGCATGATCCTGGGGAGCCTCATCTCACTGCTCTCAAGCGTCTCCTCAGGAACCTCCGCGGCACTGCTAACTATGGCCTACTCCTGCACCGACGGTCCTCCTCTACAGAGATGGTTGTCTACACTGACAGCTGGCTGTGCAGACACTCGACGGTCCACCTCTGGCTACGCCGTCTTCTTCGGAGGCAACCTGGTGTCCTGGTCCTCCAAGCGCCAGCAGGTGGCCTCCCGCTCCAGTGCTAAGTCAGAGTACCGCGCCGTCGCCAACGGTGTGGCCGAGGCTTCCTGGCTCCGGCAGCTCCTAGCCGAGCTCCATAGCCCCCTTCGCCGGGCCACGCTCGTCTACTGCGACAACGTCAGTGCGGTCTACCTCTCCACCAACCTCGTTCAGCACCAACGCACGAAGCATGTGGAGATCGACCTCCACTTCGTCCGTGATCGGGTGGCCATCGGCGAGGTGCGGGTCCTCCATGTACCGACCACCTCCCAGTTCGCCGACATCTTCACCAAGGGCCTCCCGTCGTCGACCTTCACCGACTTCCGCTCCAGCCTCAACAACACCAGTGGCTAGTTGTGGCTGTGGGGGGCCGTGTGTGTGCTCTTTCTTTTAGATGTCCAGTCTGAGACTGCGGGGGAGTGTTGGAGTATGTGAGTATTAGGCCCATGAGGCAAGGCCCATGTGGCCCATGTATGGATTATTATACAGCCACCCTCTAGGGTTGGCCCAAGGTAATAGAGAATCACTTTCCAACAGAATAGTCCTACACAATGAAACTACACAGTACACAAACACATATTTTCACTACAAGTCACAACAAGGAAAAAGGTACCTTTTTTAGTTGTGCCTCAAGCTCATCTCTTTGCTTTTCAAATTCAGTAATCTCATCAAGTAATTCCTTTATCAGGCCAAGAAAGTAAAATAAGGATATCGTATTTGATTACACTATAAACAGGCTGGGAGACAGAAAAAAAAACACTAAAGCATATGCATATTTGTTACATAGTATATATGAAATATTATGCAAAGAAAAGTTGATATTGTGCAGGGTGCAGGTGGATATTTGGGCTGAGAGAATCAAAATAAGTATGCATAACTGCTTTCCTATTACCCTATAGCATAAAATGGGTACTACAAGCTAAAGATATGATTCAACACATGCATGGCATTTTGATATATCCAAAGTTCTAAACCAGGGCCCTGTGCTGAGAGTAAAGCATTTTCTGTGAATGTGTGATTTCCTATTAAATTTCCTATCAGTTGAGAGTCATATGCTCCAAAAGCGACTTCTGTTGATTGACACTATTTGTCAAGTTCCAAAAGTGCAAAATTGCCTTCCAGACCAGTACATAAATTAGCTAGCACCCTACCTTTTCAGAAGCACTGACTTCATTCTATTTTTGACACAAAAGTTGAGGGCATCTTCTTTCTGGCGCCTGGTAATGAAAATGCCTTGGCCAAGTCTTGTACATTACTCATGATTTCTTGGTTCACTTCTTTCCCTCCAGTAAGGCATATGCTGCAGGAATCAACAGCACAATTTAGACATAGTAATTACTAAATATTCACTGGTCAGAGAAGATTCAGTAAGGACGTAAGGTGCATTAAGTACTTCAGATAGTAGTAGTATAAAATACTTAGAAAAACTATAGCCATCATTACTGAGCCTTCAACAAATAAAAGTTTAGGCCTTTATCACGGCCTGTAATTTCAGCAGAATGTTAACTAGGCAAGCTTATATTGCCCCATTTTAAATGGTGAACCCAACTGTAATCTTGGAAAAGAGAATGAGGAAGGAAAATTAACCATTTGTTAAGATTCTATCAAAAAAGAAACCAGCACCATCGATCTCAGCAAGTCAGCATATATACAAAAATCCATAGAGGGCAAAGCAAAAAATTATCAAGGCGAATGAAACAGTCTACCAAAATGTGCCACTGTGGGAATTGCTAATACATAAGTGCAAGTCTTCTATGTTTTTGAATCTCATGGAAATAATACTATCGGTCTGCCATGCTATTTCATAAAATGTTTCCATTCAGATATTTAATCAGTAATTCTGAACAAAGAAATATATGACTCTTACTTTTGGAAAGAAAATACAAAAGAAAAGCATATATCAAACAGGTTATTTCATATGCATACTCACATGAATATTTCCAAAAGCAGTGAATCTTCCTCCTCAGAAGGAGCTTCAAGAATCTTATTATATATAAAAGATAATTAGTACTTAGCAATAAACTGTGCGAATAAACTATACCAATGTTGCTAGGAGAGAACAGTTCAACTAACTTACCATGGACAGTGTAATACCTTTAAGTGCTTGGCTGTACAAGAATACATCACGAAAATTCATAGGTGCTCCATCAATATCAGCATCATAGAACAAAACCTGCTTCCAAAATTTCATTTTAAGATGGATATATGTACTTGAGAAAGTCTACAACAGCTAAGATAACGTACAAGCGACTGGACAAAACTCAACAGTTCAAATAACTATGTGAAATAAGCAGCCATCAGATTGAATTTGTGTGTGTAAACTCACCAATGGTGCTTTCAAAGCGTCCATTTCACCAGAAGGATCATGAGCTTCGGAATCCTTTAAATCTGAAACTCCATGTTCAGCATCAACATCTTGCAATGCTCCCAACCAACATTTCAATAATTCAACTCTCTCGCCCCCATGGCATGACACTGTAGCCTCTTCCAATCGTGCTACTGTTTTCTTGAAACTTTTATAGTTCTGAGCACCCTGTAGATCACCCAGTAACAGAACCAAATTAGACCAGAGGAGGCCATGAAGGACTCATTGATAGTACATATATGCTACATTACGACAAGAAGTATTAACTTCTACTCTCCCTTCCTCAGTATGCCAATGGTTCCATTCCATGCCTCACATCACAAGAACAGGAAATTACAGCATAAGCATAAAATCATCTCACTCTTAACATATACGATAGATCTTTGAACAGGAGCATATTCGAAGTAGAAAACTTCAATTTGCGCACAGACCATCATAATTCACAAGTTCAAATAGTATACTAAACTTAACTTTGATAAAAAAACAGGATTAAAATGCTGATTTATCATTTCAAACTTTACGTGATCTTACACCCATACATGAATGAATCAAGGAGTATAAAATGCCACACCCCCTCATCGAGGACTTCAGTAGCACAAGCATGAAAGGGGCATTTTCGACACACTGAAGCACCCAAGCTTCAGTTCCGAGCAGAGCAAGGGCACTGGCCGCGATAGCCACCACCGCACCAATTGAAGCTCCAATTTACAACTTACGATCTAAGGGCGTCGCATTCACGAGCAGTTGCAACGAATTCGCCCCTCTTCTAAGAAAATAGAGCCATGCTCAATTCGCGCCCCAGACCTGCCCCATATTCGGATTCGGGCAAGCATTATAATCTGCAATAAGGGCATTTCAGCATATATCATACCTTGGATGGCATCTGACCGTTGCTGAGATAACCAACATAATCGGTGACAACGCTTGAGCTCCTGCTTGATGCTTCCTGTGAAATAAGAGATAAATGTTGGACTTACAATCTTCACAAGCAGTATGAAATCATGTTTCTTCAGTCAAACAGGCATACATATAGAGCTCTAACAACTGAAAGGTACCATGGGGGCCTCTCTGCTCTAACACGCATAGCTATTCTGCTGTCAAGGCTGTCGCCTGATGGAAAATTGAAAAGTAAATTACACAAAGAGATAAAGAGTATCTTGTATAGAAGACAGTTTATTATGGAGGTCATCATACATTCAAGAGATCCACTGTGTAATCAACATTTGTGCATCTCTCTCCATGGATCTGAATCTTTTTCAGGCCAAGTACCATATTGCCTATGGCCAAAGATCTAGATTCCCCGAATGCAAAAACATGACCTGCAACAGAAGAACACCTAATTTAACCAAAACCATCAAGAGATACCAAGAACAAACAAAAAAATCATGCTATGTTACTTACCAAACTGTGAATCAGAAAATTCATGAATTGCTCCTCTAGACTGAAATTTCAAAAAAGGGAAATAACTTTTGGGTTAGTTTGTATCATAACAAAAATAGATATTAAAGGGTGATACTTTCAGTTGTGGTGATGTATATATAACACAGAAGTAAAGAACAAATTTGGATGGACATATACTGGCCTTAATAGAGAAATAGGCCCAAACATTTAGTTTGCTTTAAAAGTTTAACTCCTGATGAAAAACCCATCATCAGGATCCTCACTAGTAACTGGCCTTAATAGAGAAATAGGCCCAAACATTTAGTTTGTGCTTTATCCAAATCAAACTTAGCTGCAACAACTGATATTTTCCTCCAATCATGGTAGCTGCCCCATGATCCATTCCATAAAAGCGTCTAATCTCTGCAATCATTTATTCATTCATCAGAACAAATACCGTCAAACATGGAGTAGAGAAATTGAAATACCTGGCAAGTTTACTTCAGCTATCCATTCAGTCATAGGATGTTCTACCTGAAAGGATGCCAGTCAAAAACTGAAAGCCTCTGCAGAATCCCTGCATTGAAAGTTTAGAACAGACCTGTAATCATGGATTAAGCTCCAGAAAATAGTATTTGCCATTTCCTGTATCGAACACACTTAAGCCACCTTGCTGCCTGCTCAAGCTCTTTAACAGTGTCGACTCTGGAGCAGCAACTATGATTGGCCCCTCTTCAATAATCTGTCGCAGAGGTAAATGGTGAAAAATAATATTTTTTCAATAAAATACAAATAGGGAAAAATTGTCGTGCATTGGTTCAACTATAAAAGTTATTCAAGCAAGATATAAACTTCTATGGAACAAATACACAATCCAAGTATGGGATAAATTCAGTGTAGGCATGAACTCAATGAGAATCAGATGTTTAAAAGAAGGTGATGAGCTAACCTTTTGGTGCCTTCTTTGAACACTGCAATCTCGACTGTGTAGCAATTGAACCTCCGGATGTTGGCTCTACAAAGAAAGAATAGAATGAATGCTTCAGTAACAAATATATATTACGCAGAAGCGCTCAGGGTACAATACAAAAAACAAAGGCAGAGTCAAAGGCTTAAAGCCGACATGAAAACTGTCAAGTGTAAATGTCCATACAATTATTGGCCCGTATGGCCCATGAGGCTCTCTATATATTGTTATCTCCACTGATGGAGTAGATCATTCTCTCAAATCCCCATGTTAGTAACAATGGCAACAAAATCTTTGAATCAGTTCTCACCTGAGATGCCACTTTCATAATAAATATAGGCGAGCCAGAGAATTCTCCTTGAACTTGCTTGAGTAGTGCCCTCACCTCATCATCGTTATGAACCTATAGATCCATGTAGATGACAACAAAATTAGCGATAATCAATCTAATTTTTGACTGAAATTTTAACATCATTTTTTCTAAATAGTGGTAAAGGAATAAAGAAAACCAACCTTCATTATTCCTTTACCACCGCCTCCCCGTGATGCCTTGATCATGGCAGCGTACCCGACCACCTGACAACTAGCCACAACTTCCTCTGTGGTGGAAACACAAGCATTCTTATATATCTCCTCGAGAATTGAATGGCAGCTTTCTGACGAAACGTTTACCTACAGAGAGTTTGATTTAATATTAAGAGAACACTAAAGTAGCAGAGGAAAATAGGAGGAAAACCACACAAAAATAGGAGATGGTATACATTTGATCCACTCCATGGAAGAGTTGGAACTCCTGCTACTTGTGCAATAAGAGAAGAACCAATCTTATCACCGAGTGCAGCCATTGCAGCCGACGGTGGCCAGAGAAAAATGATTCCTTTCTAGTTTAGAGCATCAGGAAGTTTTCAAACGCATGACCCTAACCAGGACAAACGCGATACCCAAGTTCTCTCGCAACCCGTGAAGTTGAACTTGAAATGTTAATTACCAAAGTACACAAGTGAAAAATACATGTAAAACTAAACACGATGTGTGAAAAATTCCAGAAGTCTAGATAATGAATTGTGCTAACCTCCACTATAAGCTGATTAAATGCTCATATACCCAATCAACAGTTGAAGCTATAAGGAACTTATTTGCGTCATCATAGAACAGACCCCGAATGTCTGGTGTGTCACATCGCAACGGAAGATGCTGAACATAAGCATGAGCGTGTGCCCCAGGTGCACCCAAGCCCCCTTGTATCTGATTGCCCAACATTTTTTTGTCTTGCGTGTGCCCTAGGTGCGCCCAAGCCCCCTTGTATCTGAGTGCCCAACATTTTTTTGTCTTGCGTGCTTAGGCTCTACTGATTATTTAGCCAAGCAAATGAGGTTCTACTTTTTTAAGATGACTGAAAATAGAAAGGGATCTGCAATCAGCATAGTACAACTTTTAACATTAAATGATAACAAAGCACCAAAATACCAAGTATTTTCTTTTGGTTTAAAAGTAACGACTCAGATTCTCACCTAAAATCCACAGCGATTACCAAAAGATATTAGTATCAAACTTCATATAAATATGGAGCCTCAAACCTTGTTCTTAACCTTTCAAGACAAAAGAGAGAGCACAATTACAAAATTAGAAATTTAAATACAAGTAGAGAGTAAAACAATTCAGATTTCAAATATTCCAAAGAAAAACATAAATACACATGTTTCATCTTTAAGAAATGTACTAAACCAATGGGCCACAACACTGAAGTGTAAAGGCAATAGATTAGAGAACAAGAGATATGGTCACCCTAAAGACCATTTTGCCTTGGAGTTGCATCAATGTTTTCACACCTCAAAAGTACACATGCGTTCAAACAAAAATTCTCCTCCGAATTAGAATAAACTATTCTGACTTTCAAACTTACCCATATTACCTTCAACCATGGGGCTTTTAGCCTTCACTTAGGTCTTGAGCAATTGAAAGACATTTAATGGTCAAGTCAAGCACTATGTATCAAGTTCTTCGATCAACCTTTATTCTAGAGTTTTGCAGATTTTCAAAATAAAACTCAGAGATTCCTTTGTATGACCCTCTCAAGTCTCTCATATGTGGTATTTGTGGGTCCTTACCAAGGCAATTATGATGTATGCCTTCTCTCTTCTCTCAAGATATGTGGTATTTTTAGCATAAGGCAAAGTAACAATGTGCCTTCTCTCTCACCCTACAACTAATAGGCTTATATGGAGTTGAAGGTATTTCAAGGATGTAGCATACTTACCTTGCATCTATTGCCCAGTCAACGGGATCCGAGAAGGGGAGTGTCATACCCTTAGATCAAGATGTGCATGTGTGTGGAAATATTTGGTGGCTAACCTAATTCTACTTTGCTCCCGGGAGAGACCATCTCCAATCGAAGAATTTATGAAGAACGTTGCGATGGAGGTCTTGGGATATTTGCTTCCTTCTTTGATGACAATGAAGACCTTCTTCGATGGAGGTCTTGGGATATTTGCTTTCTTCTTTGATGACAATGAAGACCTTCTTCGATGGAGGTCTTGGGATATTTGCTTCCTTCTTTGATGACAATGAAGACCTTCTTCGATGGAGGTCTTGGGATATTTGCTTCCTTCTTTGATGACAATGAAGACCTTCTTCGGGCACAGAGATCATAGCCTCATGCCTCTTGCCCGGTGTCAGAATCTTGGATCATTTATTTGGAAACCTAACAATCTTTTTGGATCTTCTCCCAGTGTAGGAGATAGATTTTAGGCGGAAAGGCATGTTTTTGCGTACTCCCAGGATAGGAGCAGCAGAATATATGTGGGTGTAAGTGATCTTGATCTTAGGGGCATGACCATCCTCTTGACAAGGGTCTCACACGGTTTGACCAAACTCAAAACAAAGCAAGCAGCTTATGAGCTGATTTTCCTAGTCTAGCAAGCATGTATATATAGCTGTGGTAGGAATTAAAACTAAACTCTCGTCATACAGGAACTCATCATGTGGCATTTTTAAGTTTTTCAAAAGATAAATCTCTAGAATTCTAGTGTCACTTGAAACAAGATAAATAGCACCTCAGACCTCCTCATATCATATCCATCAACTACCTAGACTTAGATTCAAAGATAGGCTACCCACGTGTTTCAAGTTCGAGTAAATCTTTATATCAAAATAGTTTTATCTAAAACTCGAGAATTTAAGGTTGAAAACTAGGTACTTGAAAGGAATTACAAAGAGCAACTATTCATCATTTCCATATTTAGAGATTAGACCGAGTTCTCTTTTATTTATTATCGCTCTTAAAAACAAAGACTAAGCAAATTATAAACACACTTGTTTATTTTGTTTTCATTATTAATAGGGAAATAACAATTTTTTTTAGTTATGCATGTTTTAACTAACTATATAGCCAAAATAAACAAGTAAAATGAAAAAAAAAATACTTATCTTGACAAATGGAGATACAACTCCCCCAAGCTATTGATGTACATGCTAAATGATGGCTCCTCTTGCACACTGAATATGCCAATCCGATGCCCAACTCAGCTAGGAGGCAATTCTCAATCATATATACAATAATATCCTACAATGTTCCCTACAAAGTTCAGAATTGTCACTCATCGACATACATTTTGCCATCAGAATTCAACATTAATGATTTCAACCGGTGCCTAGTACTAATTCTACTAATTTTATTCAATGTCAACATTTCTTCTAATAATATCTAGAAGTTTGGAAACCTCAAACCAACTTTAATCCACATTGTGATCCTGTTGATTCAGAAATCACAACATGTTTTTTGGAGAAAATAACATTGGCTCAAGACCATCAAATCTATTACTAGAAACAGATAGTGAATTTTCCAATCATACCTGAGAATGATCTTTCAAACGCAGAGAAATCACCAATGACCGAGCTAAGCCAATGTACTACAAAAATGAATGCACAATATTGTGTGAGTATAACATTTCTTTGTGTACTCAAACGTACAAAAATCTTTCATCAGCCAAACAATAGTTAACAGTTGTGTTAGAAATATTACCAAATAAATTTTGTTATAATAGCAATTATAATCAAAGAGGAACATTTGCATAGATGTCCTAAAAACATAGCACGAAAGAGTTTCTTGCCATTGACTATATAAGTATGTTTTCAAATAGTTATTGCTACTACTAGTAATAGAAGGGAACAAATACAGTCCAGCCCGCAGCATAATGTCAGAAATTGTGTGCAGTTTGCCTTTACAAGTAAAGGTACATATGAAAAACATTATTAGAAGATGTGGAGATAGACCAAACAACAGAAGTGGATGGTGTAGGGACTAGGAAGCAAACCTTATGTGCTCAATAATTTGACGTGTGCAAGCTAGTAGGAGTGGCTGTAGTCATAGTCACAAAATTTGATACATCGTTAGTCTATGCATGTTCATATCATAGTTTCATGCTAGATGGTCTGATGAGCTTACCTCATCGCTCTTCCCAAAAAGAAGAGACATGTAGGTTGGGTCTGAAAAAACACTTTCATCTTTCCTATCAAGTGGAATTAAAGATTTAATTAAAAAATATAGTATACAAAGTTTCAAGTTAAAAGGAAAAATGACCGCCTACACTCATTATAAGGCCAACATTCTTAAGCTAGAAATCTTCGGATAGACTGACTTTCCACCTCTTGTCAAAATGTCATTCGATAAGGTCTTACAAATAGTAAGATATGATGCATTAATTCCAACACGCATGTCCAACATGGCAATTTGCCATAAAATATGTATATATTTCAATAATAACAATAACAACATTTAAGTGTTTTATGAGGTGTGAAACTAGGAAAACTTGTATAAAAACAATCCTTTCTTGTTCACAGTTCTCCCATTTGGTAAGGAAAAGGTATAGTGTGATCAGCACGCTTTTCTGTTTATGTCATAGACTAATAACAATACAATATGGTGATGTAACTATTAGCATATCAACCGAGTTCCAACAGTGAAAGTCTATGCTTTCAAACAGCCAACATTTAGCGACCAACAGCAAGCAAGTAGCTCACAGAAGTATCGAAGCAGTAGCACAGAAGACACCAATACGGCACCAAAGTGGAGTGTCGGTGCAACATAGATTCATTGACATCATCTAGAAACCTGAGGTAGTAATAAAGGCATTCTTGCACACAGATTTTTAGACATGTGAACAACCTGGCAGTTGTTTGCTTGTGACTACAGTGTGTGCAGATCTTTCTTTAAAATATATATACATCAATATAAAAGGGTGATATAATAAGTAGCATAACATAGATAACATAGCATAGCGCAGTGTTCAACAATAAGATCAAGATCGTGGCACGGCCCTAACAGAGGAAAGGAAATGCATAAATCCTAGACACCCTGAAAAATGCAAGAAGCACAAGAACAAATCTGCAGATAATGGGACAGGTAAAGTGACCTCATTCACAAAAGCAAACAGAAACATCCCAACCTATCTGCACGCCATTGCAGTTGAGAGGGCAGCAAGCTAACCTTTTTGGCGTCAGGTTCCTTCTCAGCACTATCGCAGAGGTCAACCACATCCGGCGACGCATCACGCTCCCTCTTCCTCCCAAACCAATGGGGAGGGGGAGACGCACTACGCTCCTTCCTCCGGCTCGGCTCGGGCAAGGCCAACACGAGGGCGGCGCCGACGACGACGGGGCTGTCGATGTCGATCTCCACTGGGTGTGAGGCCCGCTAGGTGGGGAAGATGCACTGCGCTCCTTCTTCCTCCGGCTCGGCTTGTGTGGCCCACACGAGGGTGGCGCCCACGACGATGGGGCTGTCAATGTTGACCTCCACTGCAATGTATAATAGATTTAGATGCAGTGAAAAAGGCGGTATATATCAGGCAATTATGATTGTAGATTTCAGAAACGACACCAGTAGAAGGTGATGCTTTGTTATGGAGCCCAATCTTCTAAGTTCAAATAACACCTGTTACCTAAATCGAAGCAACATAGAGCCAAAATTAATGGGTAAAAATGTAAAATGATGGAATGATTTCTTTTTATGAGATAAATCTATATAAACGGTTTCACATTCTTTCTGTTTTCGTGACTGCTTTCAAAGAATAGGACGTAGACCTGTATATCATTTTTATTATAAATATGGTGGCACATACAGGGGAAGGTTTAACGTGCATCAGGGAGGGGTAAGCATGGAGACAGACCCTAGGTGAATGCATCCACCGAGCGGTGTTCATCGACCTGGGGCGGATGGCGTCAAGCACGCGATACTCATGAGGTGGCTGCTGGCTGCGCACTGAAATGTATGAAGTGGACACCTGGGAAAAAAGAAAATATTTTGTAGTAAGCATCAGAACCAAAAGTAATGAGGAACAACACGTTACTCTTGTGATCGTATCCCCAGCATGACTTATATGGTCATTATCTGGAGAACAGCACCATGCAGCAAATAAGCAAAGGTATTTAGTGTATGCAAAGGTTTTTCCCTTTTTTGGTGTGGAGAGAATACAATTGTCAAATTCAGTTCACCAACTGAGCAAAATATGTTTTTTTGGGTGAAGGAACCCTGTATTGCAGATTGTCTGGTAGAAGATAAAATTGCATTGCAGCAATCAACGAAACCAATTGATATGACAACTATAAGGAAAAAGCAATTTATTGGGTAATAATGGAAAACTAACTAACATCTATGTTTTCAATGACATACACAAAGATTCTTTTTCTAAATGTTCAGAGATGTAAATGAGCTTCCAGAACAAAATGATTAAACATGTTTTTCCACATGTGCACAAAACCAAAATCTGATAGTAACTGTATTAGCTTTATATGCATTTAGGACAGAAAAACTTGCTAGAACAAATAATACAGGTCAGGGAAATTGATAGAGGAAGCCATATAGTCTTGTCAAAATGGAGAAAGACACACCAATACCACACATCAAACAATCTGTAGAATTAATCAGTGACGAAGTAGGTAAATCCCATTTGAACAACAGAAGAAAGAAGCCTACCCTAACCAAATCAGTCAAACGAGATTCATAGAGCATAGACCCAGATAAAGAGAGGATGGCTCGCCTGCCATAGTTGGAGGGGAAGCGACGTGGCCGGCCATCTCCAGGAGGGCCGCCACCCCGGGCCGGGCGCCAGGCCGTGAAGCTGTCGCTGGCCGTCGGGAGGGGGGCAACCGAGCCGAATCCCATTCATCGTATGTCCCAGGAGGAGAAAGCCGGAGGGCCGGGTCTTGGATGGGAATGGGGGCTCGAAGAAGAAGCCCAGGAGGGGCGCCCGGTGGAGCTCCCAGGAGCGGCGGCGGAAGTCCGGGGAGGAGACCACCGCGCGACGTCACGCCTGGCAGGCGAGCGCAGCGCGGACGCGCGTCACGAGAGAGGGGAGGCAGAGGAAGATCCGGGCAGGAGGTCGTCCGTGAGGGAGTGGATGGTAATGGTGCTTGCAGGGCTTGAATTCCTTGGGCGCTTCGCCGGCGGCGGCGTGGAGCGAAAGGGGTAGGGGATGGTCAGGGCTTGGAGAGAATTGGGGAACAGGCGGCGGCGGCGGCGGCGGCGGCGGAGTTTTTTTTTTTGTGAACTTGGGCGGTGGAGTTAAAAAGGAAAAGGAGCCGTGCCCTTTCCGAGTTCGATTCCAAATCGAACTGGAGCTACAGACAACGGTCGTCTTTCCGAATTCGATTCCAAATCGAATCGATATGGGGATGCGGACCTTTCCATTGCAAGAGAACGGTCACGGCTGATCTGAACCTTTTGTTGATCCCATCGGATGGATCCCGTCAGTAGTCCGTTGAGTTTATGGGTAGAAATTTTTATTTGCTTTCTTTATGGGAGCTGCTAGCGATGGAACGTTCAATCGTTGACGCCGACGCTAGCAGGGCCCGGCCCACCTAGCCGCGCGCACCAGCCGCACCCCGCGACGAATAAGAAATATTGGCAATGGAGCCACTGAAACACCGCAGCATCAGACAGAGAAACATTGGATCCGATTGGGGAGGGAGGGCCACATCAGAGAGACATCTCATCATGTGTGCAACGAAACATTGGTAATGATACACTGAAACACCATGGCACCATCAGAGAAACATTTGGATCCCAGAGGGAGGCGGGGAGGAGGAGCACATCAGAGAAACATCTCATCACATGTGCTCGAAACATTGGCAATGAAAACACTGAAACACCGTGGCATCTTCAGAGAAACATCTCATCATATGTACATGAAACATTGGCAAGGGAACAAATGAAATATCAACAGGGGAGCCAGAGGAAACAACTCATCATCTGTGCCTAAAACATCATCACACATGTTGCTGCAACAAAATGGTGTGGTCTTTCGAAACACAAGAGTAGAGCGGAGGGGGAGGGGGAGAAGGATTGCACATCAGAGGGAAACACTCATCATCTGCGCGACTGCGCCTGAAACATCATCACGTCTACTGCTGCACCAAACGGGTGTGGTCTTTCGAAACACGCAGTGGGGAGAGACGGGGATGTGGGAGAAGGGTTGCACATCAGAGGGGGCATACTCATCATCTGTGCCTGAAACATTCAAAAACAAGGCGATGAACCACCGGCGAACCAGTCAGCGAAACATTAGAAGGGGGAAGAGGCAACATCAGAGGGCAAAACTCATCATCTGTGCCCCAAAACATTTGAAAAATACGCGCTGAAATACCGGTGATCATCAAAAGAAACACTAGATCCGAGCTTTTGGGAGAGGAGGGGGTCGTGGACCGAGAGAAGGGGAGGACGGGGAGGAAGGACTCAGATCCAGATCCTCCTCACCTACCTCGTTGGAGCCGCCGCCCGCCGTCGCGGAAGGGGAAGAGGGCGCGGGGAATGGAAGCTAGGGCGCGACGTCCGCCATGGCCGCATCATCGAAAGCCTAGCTCGCCGCGCCACCCGCCCGGAAGAAGAGGACCGCCCCGACCCAAATCCGCGGTGGTCGCTGCCGGAAACCGCAGATCCGTCGCCGCCGCCACCGGATCTGGCAGTCCTGGGGCCGCTGGCGCCGGATCCGGCTGCCGCCTCGCTCGTCAAAACCCTAGGCCGCCGGGGTCCACAGCTGCCGTCGCCATGGGGAGGAGAGAGGAGGAGGCGAGAGCGCGGGACGCTCGGGAGGAGCTCGCCGCCATGTTGGAGAGGAGGGAGGAGACGCCGTCGTCGCCGTCGCCGGATCCGCGCGGATCCATGGCGGGTGCGGCCGGATCCGGCGGATCCACGGCCGTACTCGCCAGATCCGGCGCCGGCTGGAGGTGGCGTCGGCGACAGCGGCGGTGCGCGCGAGCGTGAACCCGGTGGAGAAAGCGAGGATGCACGAGGAAATGACGGTGCCGTCGGTGGGAAGGAAATGACGAGGTGGGAAGGCTGCCGCTTCGGGTGGGCGCGCAGTGAGCGGACGCGCGGCCCACTGGGCCGACGCCACGACGTTCGACGCGTTGAACATTCGTGCTATAGCATTACCGTTTCTTTATTAAACGGAAATGTGATTCCATTACTCAGTGTCTGCACGCTCGGCAGGAACAATGTTCAAACACAAGCCATGATAGGGTCATCGTCCGCCGAACACGCACCAAGAGCACTGAATAGAAAGTGTTCAAGATCTATATCATATTTTTACGTGTCATTGTCTCGTTTGGAAGGTTTAGAAAAGAAATCTGTCGTAAAAAAATTTAGTAGAGGATGATTTTCAATGAATCATGACAAGAAATAGGCACACACATATTTATTGATACACTTTTCCTATATTACAGTTGTCTGAAATTTTTTGGTGGGTATCAGGCGATGTTCTACGACGTTCATTGCGATGTTCGTATACATGTTATGTTCTACGATGTTTTTGCGATGTTCTAGTATATACGATAGTTGCCTGGATTTTGTGGTGTTCAGTCGACGTGCCGTTCACATAGTATACAAGCGATGTTCTACTATGTTTCTTATGATGTGTGCACAGTATATAACTGAAGCTATATATCTATCGCCTAAAAAAATCTATATTCCACGCGACTGAAATATAACAAATCCCTTATTTATATCAATAATCTATAATAAAGAGGCAAAATTTCTTGTGCAAAATCTTACATCCAACTAAATGGTGGCGCCACCTCTGTAGTTGTCGGTGTCTCCTTTGCTTGTGGACCTCCTCTTCAGCCATCGCCGCCTCCTCCTCATCCTCCTCATTGTCATTGTCATTGTCATTGTCATCGTTGTTGCCGCCGCCGGGGGCATCATTGTCATTGTCATTGTCATTCTCGTCCTCATTGTCGTCGTCGACATCATCTTCCAACGAGGTATCTTCTACACTATATTGTTGGTTCACCTCCTCGCCTCTGTCGTCATCGCTACTGTCGGTGGAGTACTTCTTCGATGACCATTGTCCCATTTTGCTACTACGTCATTGGCCACCATTAGCTGAGTAGGGAGGACAATTGCGATATGAGACGCACGCGTGCGTTGTGTATGATCGATACGGCAAATTAAGTCTTGCTCTACGTTTTCTGTCGGTGGAGTACTTGTCCGATGACCAGTGTCCCATTCCGCTACTACATCACCAGCCGCCGTTAGCTGAGTAGGGAGGCCAATTGCGAGATGAGGCGCACGCGTGCGTTGTGTATGATCGATACAAAAGTCTTGCTCTATGTTTTCCCTTGTTATTTGTAGAAGAGAGGTGGAGAGCCGAAATGGTATATGCCGGTTCCTGCCACCCCGTTCGTTCTGCACGACGGCAACCCCTCTCGAACCCGTCCCTTGCGTCCAACAGGCGTCCCTTCGCCTACTCTAATAGAGAGAGGGAGTGGCAGTCAAAGCATTATTGGAAACTACCACTCACTGTGTTCCTCGCACGACCACTCGCACCACCTCTACTGGCCAAAATCACCCGAAGCAGCGATTCTCACCTTGGCACCTCTCCCGTTTGCACTCTCCCTTCTCTCTCTTGTTCTGTACTCACCTTGGCACCTCGGGGCTCTTCGGCTTGACGGTTATGCCTTTCCCATTGAGGTCGCATTGGAACGCTGTCGTGTCATGTCGCCTTGTCCGTTCTCCACAACGGCAACCCCTCTCCGACTCGTCCCTGCCTCAACCGAGTGTTCAGAAGCATTCGGGGTGAGGTCCTGGTATTGTCCATCGCATGGGCGGGTATAGGCATTATGAAAAAAAAACCCACGAGGGGTGAAGGGGGCCAATTGTTTTGAGGGCCCACAATGCATGGTAAAATTTTGGGTGAACAAAAAAACCATCGTCGCCAGGAAATTGAATGACAAAAATCCAAACAAATCTTACCTCTTACGAAGTGGCCCACCTATCATAAGGTAAGGAGGCCTATTATCCCTTACGATCAAGATCTCAAGTTATTTCAACGGTTAAAATATAAGGTGGGTAGAAATTTTCATCCCTATCAATTTATTCACTCTTTCCCTAAAATAAGTTTTTTTTAAAAAAAAATTCTGAAGCAATCCAACAACTTAATCTGAGCATTTAATTATTAGTAAACAATGTCTATAGGGCACCAAAATTGATGAATAGGAATTTTTTTGTGAGTAGCATACACAGTACCTGTTATAAAACGTTTCGTCCTCTAGAATAGAAAGATTAAATAGCAGCAACAAACAGTGTTTACTCTGATATATTCATAGACTGATATTTCACATCAGTACAATTATTTTGATTTTTGATGGAAGCATTTTTATAAGCTGTTAACCGACAGTGTTACCACGATAAGTCATCATCAGGTAGCCAACAAGGAGAACAATAATTGGCATACCTTTAGCCTCATCATACATCTGCAACGAGGACTATACATAGCATAAATAGGATAATAGTTGTGTCCAGTTCTTAGTAATCAGGCTGTGAGCAATACTGAACCGGCTGATACAAATGAAGAAGAAGCAAATGGGCCTCGTCGCGGTGATCGGGCCAGGCGGCCCAACATGAAGCTCCGCGGCCCAGAATGGGTGTGACAAGTCCAAGCCAGCGGCGCCAGGGATAAAGCCTTGCCGACCGAAGGGGAACGGCATCCATGAATCAATTATCATCTTGCTCAGCAAGTTGCTTTACTTTCCCGTTCATCTACTTTTCCAGTTCATAGTTCTAGCTAGATATTATTCCCAGTTTGAATTCCTGCTGTAATAGAACTCGAATTGAGAGATTAATAGAACCAAACATTCAGCTCCGATTACTCGTAGCTAACATCTGGTATCAGCATTCCTTCGATTCCTCTTCCGCCGCCGAATTGTTGATTTCGCGCACCAGCCTCGGGTTGCTTGAGTTGGATTCGCTCGGATTCGCGTAATTCCCAGCACGCGCGAGATCCAGTCGTGTTCCCGGCTTTGGCTCGCAGATCCGCACCACCACCGCGCCGCCGCCGCGCGTCGCGCCGCCGATTCACCGAAGACTATACTCGCCACGCGCGTCGCCCGGGCGCCATGAGTCCCGAGTCGAAGCCGCGATGGAGGAGATGAAACGCCTCTTCGCCGAGCGATGAGTACCGGATTCGCGCTTCGCCGAGGCGGATCGCAAGCTGGATGAGCGCTTCGACACCAGCGGGCGTCTCATCAAAGACCGGTTCGCCGAAGCTGATGCCGCCGTCGACAAGCGCATCTCTGACCTCGACGCGGCCATCACGAAGCGCATCGAGAGCGTGGATTCGGCGTTGGGTCGTCAGATCCAGGACCAGCTCGCCGATATGGATCAGCGCGTCTCCCGGCGTTTCACCGACCTCGACATCGCGCTCACCAAGCGGTTCGATGAAGCCGACCTCAACGTCGAGCGCCGCATCATCGACAGTGAGATTCGTCTGCGCGCCTTCACCGCCGACAACGAGAAGCGCATCGACGACGACATCGTTCAGCTGGTGAAGACCGCGAGTGCGCTGGAGACGTGGCGCGGTCAAGCTGACACTACTGTCAACAACCTCAAGCTCAAGGTGGAGAACATCACCAACTCCTGGAATCGATCGCACCTCGACAACGCTGCGGCGTCGACAGGTGTGAACTTCTAGCCACCTTCAGAGCTGTCGGAGCAGACCGCCGCCCCAACATCTGCGGAAGTTACGGCTGCTCGGCCCAGTGGGCACCGCGTCGTCCAGACTACACGGGTGGATGGATTTGGGAACTCTGTCTCCCAAATCCATTCCCCGGCCAATGGTACGTCCGTTGAGCCCTCTGCTTCTGCTTCTCTGTTCCATGGGTCAGCATATCATGAGGCACCTGTTCACCATGGGCATTCAGATTTGGGCAAACTTTCTAAGCAAAACTATCCAATCTATGAGGGTGAAACTACTCGCCTATGGGTTTCCCAAGCTGAGGATTACTATAGCATGTATCATGTTCCTGCTCCCCAGTGGGTTCGCATTGCTCGCATGAATTTTCGCGGCCCTGCAGCCCGTTGGATTGAGTCTGTCCCACAGCCTGATAGGATTCCATGGCCTGATTTCTGTAAACTGCTGCATGAGCGTTTCAGTAAGGATCAGCGTGATAGACTAGTTAGACACATGCTGCATATCTCCCAAACTACTATAGCCACCGATTATGTAGATCGTTTCTCCACCCTGTTTGATCAGCTGAAAGCATACAATCCTAATCCAGACATGCACTATTATGTTCATCGTTTCATTGATGGGTTGAAGGAGGACATTCGTCTTGTTATTGCTATGCATTCTCCCTCTACTCTGGATACTGCGTATTCCTTGGCATTGATGCAGGAAGAGTTGATGGCCATGACTACCAAGCCAGAGTCTCACAGGATGTCTTATCGTTCCAAGCTTGCTGTTGATACAAAGAGTGCAGCACTGACAATGACAGGCAAGAGTACTGATGCCAAGCTGTCTGAACTCAAGCAGTTACGCAGAGCTCAAGGCCTCTGTGACCGATGTGCTGAGAAGTGGTTCCGTGGTCATAAGTGTGCAGCAAGTGTGTCTCTGCATGATATGCAGGAGGTGCTTGATATGTTTCAGATGGAGTCAGGGTCAGATGAAGAAGATACAACCCCCACTGACCAGATCCGCTTGGCCCTATCTCATGATGCTCAGAAGGGTGCTAATGGTCTCAAGACAATTCGATTTCATGGGACCCTGCAAGGTATGAACATTGTGGTGCTAGTCGATTCAGGAAGTTCATCTTCATTCCTAGCTGCTGATGTTGCTGCTAAGCTGCCACAAATGTGTCAAGTTCCTGCTCATGCAACTGTGAAGATAGCTAATGGTCAATTATTGCACTGTACTTCTGCTATCAGAAGTTGTGAGTTTACTCTATGTGGTCACTCTTTCCAACATGACTTGAAGATATTGCCACTGGATTCTTATGACTTAATTCTGGGAATGGATTGGTTGGAATTATACAATCCCATGACTGTACATTGAGAGCAGAAGTGGCTATCTGTTCCAATTCAGGGTGATGATGTTGTGCTGCAAGGTATTACTTCTCAACCAGCTTCTGAACTTATATTCCAGCTGATGCCTGTGGAGCTCCAGTCATCTGCTGACCTACAGGAGCCATTACATCCTGATGTCCAGCATATTGTGGATGCTTTTCCAGAAGTAATAGCAGTACCTAGCAGTTTACCTCCAGAGAGGGCTTGTGACCATACAATTCCTTTGGTCAGTGGAGCTACTCCTGTCAATGTTAGAGCATACAGGTATCCTCCTCAGTTGAAAGATGAGATAGAATCTCAAGTCCAAACCATGCTCAAACAAGGATTGATTCAGCACAGTACTTCTGCTTTCTCATCTCCAGTACTGCTGGTACGCAAGAAGGATGGCTCTTGGCGATTCTGTGTTGACTACAGATATCTCAATGCTTTGACAGTGAAATCAGTCTATCATATCCCTGTTTTTGACCAACTGGTTGATGAATTAGGCCAGGCCTCTTGGTTTTCAATTCTGGACTTGTATGCTGGGTACCATCAAATCAGGCTTAAGCCAGGTGAGGAACACAAGACAGCTTTCTCTACACATGCTGGCCATTATGAGTTTACTGTGGTTCCTTTTGGGTTATCTGGTGCACCTGGTACATTTCAAGGGGCAATGAACATAACTCTGTCACCAGCTTTGAGAAAATTTGCTATAGTTTTCTTTGATGACATTTTGGTGTATAGCTCTTCATATGAAGAACATCTGCAACACCTTAAGCAAGTGTTTGCTCTCCTTTCTAAAGATCACTGGGTCATCAAATTGAAGAAGTGTCACTTTGCTAAGCAGCAGATACACTACTTGGGTCATATTCTCAATGGTCATGGCATTCATACTGATCCAGCAAAAATTGCAGCAGTCTCCAGTTGGCCAGTACCTGCAAATGCCAAAGAAGTCAGAGGATTTCTGGGTTTAGCAGGATACTACAGGAAGTTTGTTAGAAACTTTGCAGTCATTACTAAACCTCTGACTAATCTTCTCAAGAAGCATACTCTATTTTTGTGGACATCAGATCATCACTTAGCTTTTGACACACTGAAACAAGCATTGTGTACTGCACCTGTATTGGCCATTCCAAATTTCACCAAAACTTTTGCTATAGAGACTGATGCAAGTCACTCTGGTGTGGGTGCTGTTTTGTTACAGGATGGTCATCCATTGGCTTATGTCAGCAAGCCATTGGGCATCAAAAATCAGGGTCTTTCTACATATGAAAAAGAATATTTGGCCATTCTTGTTGCTGTTGATCAGTGGAGGTGTTACCTACAGCTGGCTGAATTTGTTATATTCACTGACTAGAAAGCTTTGACTCATCTGAATGATCAAAGGCTTCATACCATGTGGCAACAGAAGGTATTTACCAAGCTGCTTGGATTGCAATATAAAATTGTGTATAAGAAAGGATGTGATAATACAGCAGCTGATGCTCTCTCTTGGAGGGTACATGATGATTCTTCTTGTTTAGCCATCTCTGTTGTCACTCCTTCTTGGTGTGAGGAAATCATTGTTGGATATCAGAATGACAGTTAGGCTCAATCCTTGCTGGTAAAATTAACCAGTAGTGATGTCCATCTGCCACATTTTTCACTGGAGCAAGGGTTGATCAAACACAAGGGCAAGATTTGGGTTGGCAACAATAATGCTCTTCAACTCAAAATCATTACCAGTCTCCATAGTTCTCCCCTGGGTGGCCATTTTGGCATACCAGCCACTCTCAAGCGTATTCAGTCGTTGTTCTCTTGGCCTGGGCTGCAGAAACAGGTGCATGAGTTTGTTAAGAGTTGCCCTGTATGTCAGCAAGCTAAACCTGAAAGGGTCAAATACCCAGGCCTATTACAGCCCTTAGAAACACCATCTTCAGCATGGCAATTGGTGTCTTTGGACTTTGTGGAGGGCCTGCCAACTTCTAATGGGTTCAACTGTATATTAGTAGTGGTTGACATGTTCACCAAGTATAGTCACTTTGTGTCTCTAAAGCACCCATTTACAGCTCTGACTGTTGCTAAGGCTTTCATGAAAAATATCTATCGCTTGCATGTGTTGCCAACTGCTCTAATTTCTGACAGAGATCGTATCTTCACCAGCCAGCTGTGGAAGGAGCTTTTTACTCTATCAGGATCTCAGCTCAGGCTTAGCTCAGCATACCATCCACAATCTGATGGACAAACAGAGCGGGTCAATCAGTGCATGGAAACATTCCTTCGCTGCTTCACTACTGCTGCACCAAGTAAATGGGATGATTATTTGCATCTAGCTGAATTCTGGTATAATTCATCTTGGCACTCTGCTATTAAGATGTCGCCGTTCATGGCCTTGTATGGCCAGACTCCTAGGCAACTTGGGCTCAATTCTGCTGACACTTGTACTGTGGAAAGTCTGGAAGGTTGGCTTAAACACAAACAGACAATGCAGCTTTTGATTCAGCATCACTTATCTCGGGCTAAGGCTAGAATGAAATCGCAGGCCAACAAGAATAGAACTGAGCGCAACTTTGAAGTGGGCAATTGGGTGTACATCAAATTGCAGCCCTATGTTCAGAGCTCAGTAGCACCACGGGCATGTCAGAAACTTTCTTATAAGTTCTTTGGCCCATTCCAGATTGTGGAGAAGATAGGTTCTGTTGCATATAAGCTTTTACTGCCAGAGTCCTCTTCTATTCATCCAGTTTTCCACGTTTCCCAATTGAAAATGGCAGTGCCAGTGACTCATTCAAGACAAAGAATTGCCTCGGTCTCGGAAGGCATGCAAGTTCCTGTCAAGATTCTCGCGAAACGTGTGGCCAAGGTGGGGCTCGAGGTACGTCTTCAAGTTCTCACTCGGTGGTCCACCATGCCGCGCAATGGCTACTTGGGAAGACATGGAGACATTGCGCGGCCGTTTTCCTCGAGCCCGCTTGGGGGCAAGCGGTGTCATTATCGAGGAGGGGATGTGAGCAATACTGAACCGGCTAATACAAATGAAGAAGAAGCAAATGGGCCTCGTCGCGGTGATCGGGCCAGGCGGCCCAACATGAAGCTCCGCGGCCCAGAATGGGCGTGACAAGTCCAAGCCAGCGGCGCCAGGGATAAAGCCTCGCCGACCGAAGGGGAACGGCATCCATGAATCAATTATCATCTTGCTCAGCAAGTTACTTTACTTTCCCGTTCATCTACTTTTCCAGTTCATAGTTCTAGCTAGATATTATTCCCAGTTTGAATTCCTGCTGTAATAGAACTCGAATTGAGAGATTAATAGAACCAAACATTCAACTCCGATTACTCGTAGCTAACACAGAGGCATGCTGATTTCAGTAGAGAGAGGCCACAAAATGTATGCAATGGATAAAATAAAGCAATATACTCTGTACAATAAACCGAGAATGGAAGGTAGCCGAGTAAAAACAATAATTTTGAAAAGTGTAAATTATGACAGAATGGACGTGCGCGCCGGGTGTTGCAGGACATCCCGCGGAGCTTGGGGAGGATGTGGTAGAAGGTGATGTGCCCTTCCGTGGCAATGAGGCCGAGCTTCTGGAAGAAGACGACGACGGCGTTGACGCGGGCGTCCATGTACGAGACGCAGAACGTGGCCTCCATCTCGCCGAGCTCCCAGGAGTATCACAGCGTCAGCTCAGCAGGCATCAGGGCGACGTCAGTGTAGCACGAGATGCGCTCAAAGCAGAGGATCATGCCCATCGTGGCACGCCTGAACGCCAGAACATCCCATGGTGGACTCCAGAACGCGCAGCCGACGGCGTCGACACGCACGGGGTCGGCATCATGTTGGTCGAAGCCGAAGCCGATGGCGACGGCGGGCTCGCTGAGCGCGCGGTGTTTGTGGGCGAGGGAGGCCGAGTTGGCAACGTAGTACGCGGCGGAGCAGGCGCCCCGGAAGCAGATGACGAGGTCGTAGGCGTGGCCGCTGGCGCCCGGTTCCTCGGCGCCGTCGGAGACCCGCCAGATTGGGACGCGCACGTGCCGCCTCGTCATCACCGACGCGGAATTTTATGCATTGAGCTGCTTGGTGAAGTGGCGGAGGAAGCAGTTGGTCCAGGCGCTGTTGTTGCCAATGAGGCCTTGGGTCGAGCAGCTGGTGGCCTTGTACCAGCAGCTCTCTGCGTCCTTGAAGGCGTAGGCGAGGAGCAGGCGGCTAGGGAAGACGAGCTTGCAGGAGTCGGCGAAGAGCTCCTTGCTGGCGTGCAGGTCCGACTCGCCGAGGAAGCAACACGTAGCCGAAGCTGGCGGGCGAGGAGGGGCACGCCGTGGCTGGCGAAGTCGAGGCGGATGCAGAGGACGACGCTGCAGTCGGCGAAGCGCAGGACAACGCCGCGACCGTGGAAGCTGTGGCGGACGTGGTGGAGCACGCCACGGTCGTCGAAGCCGACGTGGGCGCTGGGGAGGACGTCGCAGTTGGCGTACTGGATGGCGACGCCGCGGCCGGCGGAACCGAGTTGAGCGCAGAGGACCACGCCGCTGCTGGTGAAGCCGCGGCGGACGCGGTGCAGAGAGGTGCGAGCACCAGACGAGCGGACCGGATGCGAGCACAGAGTCGACGACCTTGAACACCTTCTTGTCCTCCTGCACCTCGCCCATCTCCTCCTCGCGACTCGCGAGCGGTGTGCGCGGGCAAGTCACAGGAAGATGCGACGGCGACGGAGTCGAAGGAGGTGAGGCCGCGATCGATGCGGATCTGGCCGGTGGGCGCGAGCTCGGCGAAAACGAAGTCGGTGGCGAGGTCGCGCTCATCCGAGGTGTGGACCGGCTGCTCGATCCACCCACCCCAGTTGTCCGGGACGACCGCGACATCCTGCTGCTCCTTCCCCGATGGAGGGGAGGTGACAGCAGAAGCGGAGTCAAAGGAGATGGAGTTGGGCGCGGCGACCAGCTCGGGGCTCTCATCGAAGAGACCGCCCCAGTTGTCGGCCACGACGATCTCTGTCGCGGCGGACTGCTTGAGGTCGTCGGTGCAGGGTTCCCTGGCGGCGCTCCACCGCTCCAGCGCAGCCCAGCGTCACGCGGATCGAGCGTCGAGCTCGTCGAACGTCCTGAGCATCTCGCCGAACCAACGCTCGACGCAGGGATCCATGGCGCCTAGAATCGATGTCTCTGATACCAGATGTCAGCAACCCCCAACTGGATCGCTCAGATACAGGTCGCCGGCGGCGAACTACTCAATCTACTGCTACTCTAACTTCTCTCGATAACCAGGGCGGCAGACTGCTTACCGAAACTACTCCTCACTCGATACAATATATGATAATTGGTTGAAGGTCCCTTGGCCGACACGGGTCTTCTTTTGTAGCTTTGCTGGCTTTTGGGGATTCATCAGGCTTTGCTGGCTGGGCTTGGGCCGGCTGGGATAGGGCCCATGGCAGGTGAACCCTGACACCCTGGCGATCTGCCATTGGCGCAGTCGCCAGATAGGGCTGTTCCACGTTTTGCAGACCCGTCTATAATATGAAATATTTTCATCCTTACATGCTAACTAAATAATTAATATGATATATTAATTTTATTTATAACTCGTAATAACTCTTTGTTGCATATGTCACAGACTATATCCTTGGTCCAGTGGCTGGAATCAGCACTATGAGGTGAATGATCAAGGTGGTAGGATTTGGAGGTGCAATATCACCTTTAACGGAACCGAGCTGTAGCTCGGCCGTCTGTCTTGCGGAAGCAGCCGGTCACGCGTTCGGTCGCTGGCTCACGCGTGATTTTCACCGGGATTTATTCCCAATTTCCATATTGTATCTCACGCAGATATACCACAATAGTTAAGTGACATGTCCGTCGTAGCTTGGAGTCTAGTGATCTTCGAGTACCTCTTAGCTGCGTTCATGTGTCTAAGTATGGTTGTAGGGTTGTTTGTATACAGAGTGTGTGTATGGTGGTGTGTATATGTATTCAAACAAATACTATAGCTATACTTAGATGAGAGGCCTCAAAAAAAATATCACCTTTAACATCCCTATTAGGTACAATCAACAAGAAGAGCAAGAAATCGTGCACCAGGACGTTCATTTATTAGTCAGAGAGGCGCCCAGTTCAGTATAGTGTTGCATTGCTTACAGGATATTGAGCGTGTTGGCTACTCCCTAATTTTTCGTACTTGAAGATACAAGATTTACATGAGCATCATCTAGATACTCCTAAGTGAAAGGATGGCGCGTCATAAGCAAATGGATGTGGTAAGTGATGTATCATATAGTAGTCATGTATGTTTATTTATTGTTATGATTTTTTCTAATATTTTTCTTTTACTATGCTTGCAGAATTTTCTCCACAATCAATACCCCAGATTCAAGGATCTCTGCCGGTTCCAGACCCCCCAACGCTACCGAATTTTGATCCGGCACTACCATGTCGGCAGTGATATGGGGGGCAACATCATTGCCGGGTCTTTTGACCCAGCACTGATGCCTATTCATCACTGTTGGTTCAAGATAGAAACCGGCAGTGATGTTTCCCGCAACACTGCCGGTTCATTCCATGACCCGGTAGTGTTCTTTCCGCCAACACTGCCGGGTTGGTCTACAAACCGGCACTGTTCTTTGACCTAACACCGCCGTATGGTAAACCCAACCGACAGTGTTCTGTTGAAAGAATACTGCCGGTGCGTTTTAAATCCGGCAAAGTGATACGTTTTTTCCTATTTATTATTAGCAAATTATGAATTTGTTATTTTATGCATTTTTAATTAATTTTTGGAAAACGATTGCAGTTTATAATCTAATCATACTTCTCATACTATTAAAAACATTATAAGTTTCATGATTACGATGAAACCATAGTATTTACATTACAAGTATCACGGTTATGATGAAACCGAAGTATTTACATTACAATAGTCATTGTTCTTACACTGCCTTTTTTGTTTGGAACAATCTCTCTTTGTGGTATACTGCCGCTGCCTTAGACGCCGGAGTAGTGCCCCTTGTGATCAAGAATATCCTTTTCTCCGAGACCATCTAGGATGTAGCCTGCTAGTGTGTCTTGGAATCCTCTGATCTCAGGTTCCAGCAGAAATGCGACATTCTCCTCCTTGCGCTATAGTTGAAGCAAGATGCATATGTCAAAACCGCACAAATTAAATGAGAAAGGAGACCATAAATTAGATAATACATAATAAGGGAAGCATACACACTAGTTGATGTGATGTTGGGGTAGTCCCGCCGACAAAATGATACATTGCCCACATTACGTAGAACCTGCATTCATTGTTCGCTGCCGGCTGCTCCAGAGTCAGCAGCTTCATACGGTAGGCCTTGAATGGGGCCGTCGAGGACATCAATTTCTCCTTGACCCTATCAATATATACATATAAAGTTCAAAATACAAAATATTAGAATAGATACATGATATATATATATATATGGGGACAATTTGCTACAGGACACCAAAAGTGACGCGCATTGGCTAGAGGACACTTTTGCATGTAACACTCACCACCAAAATAGTTGCCATTTATAAATCGTAAGGCCAATGGCTATGAAATTTTAACACTAACAAGATAAGATAGTTAGCTACAAATCATCTAATACTCACTTCCATAGAAAATGTCGTTAAGGCCATGAAATAATGTCCACCAAAGAACCTTAATGCCATAATTTTCTGGTGGACATGATTTCATGGCCTTAATGAAATTTTCTATGGAAGTGAGTATTAGATGATTTGTAGCTAACTATCTTATTTTGTTGCTGTTAAAATTTCATACCCATTGGCCTTATGGTTTATAAATGGCAACTGTTTTAGTGGTGAGTGTTACATGAAAAAGTGTCCTCCAGCCAATTTATGTCTTTCGCGGTGTCCCATGGCCAATTTTTCCATATATATGAGATTAATTAAAATAATATGCTATTAGGTTAACTAATAACTTACGTATCGAGTATCTGGCATAGTGGATCGACCATCTTAAGGTTTCCATTCTTGGAGTTACCTCGATACGTGATTTGAAATGTCCCATGCAAATCAAACACACAAATGTCCAAGTTCATCAAGTTCTTATAACAATAGTAAAAAGATACACTATTAATAAAAATGGAAGCTAGAACGTACCCAGTGTTGTAGGCTAGCAGAATGTCGGTTTTGCCAAGTTTCAAGAAACCAGTCATAGACTCCTGCACCTTGGCTATCGTCCCTCGAATGTCATATCCGTGGATTCTGGTGCAGCCTTTGTAGTTGACTTGCATTGGATCTAGGAATCCAATATGAAATAATTCGTTCCTGTCGTAGAAACATGCAGTCTACCTGCAAAAGCATGAACATGAGAATTAGATATATGTGTTACAGTGTGAAGACAATATTATAATGAACCCGGTGTAGGGTACGTACAGTGTCCACAACATCATAATTTGATTGTTGAGGTCACGCCTTTGGTAGAGATGGAATAATTCCTCATACAAGACCATATACCATAACTCATTGCAGTTGCACAACCATGGCACATTGGGGACTATAAGAACTTTGAAGGAATCGTACGCCTTGCGTATTGTGTCGATAGCATAATATTGATGGAGTTGCTGCATGTTTGTAGACAGGTCTCTCATTTCACTGTTTGTTTCCATCATAGGGTTCCCAAACTTGTAAACGACTTCTGTCGTCTCAAATTCCATCTCAGCCATGTCAAGGTCGAAGTTCTCATTAAGTTCCAGCAGCCTATTGTTGACGGGATATAAGACCCATTTTGGTATACTCAGAAACCCGTCAACAGTCCTCGATGGAGGTAAGATAAGCATCACATGAGCATATTTATCACTAATAAAGCTCCACTTGTACTCCTAGCTTGTGAAATACAGGGAAGATGGAAATGAGCCCTGTGGAACCCAAAACCCAGGTCGACCGACTTAGTGTTGGTCCCACCAGGGGTTGACCTCCAAGCATGGTCCTTGACATGCTACAGGGAGACATTCCCAACCCCCGGATCCAAGTG
>JAENPR010002151.1:0-75322 GCA_018135685.1 Themeda triandra
TTTAGGTGGACTAACATGTGTGATGGTTGAGATACACGGGAGTTAGTTCACGGGTACATATGTGTGAGCAACATATGCCATGGTGGAGATGGCTTGGAGATGTTGTGAGGCTCAACACATGAGTTGATAAAGGAGCTCATTGCAAATGAGACATGACATGGAGTCATGTGACCAAGAGGTGAAGATCAAGATGAGGCTTGGCTTGATGGACCGGTTGCAAGTGTGAAGGGCAAGTTGAGGTGCGAAGCGAAGGACCATGCGATGGTGAAGCTTGGGCAAGACTTGGCGCCGATGGACCGACGCAACGGTGAAGAGCAAGTGAGGTCAAGATCGATGGACCAAGAGTGTCACATGATGATATGAAGTGGATCATATCATTTGACGATCGTGTCGGTGCATGTTGTTGCATTGGCACAATGGAGGAAGACGGTGGAGATGGAAATGCGCAAGGCAAAGGTATAACCTAGGGCATTTCATTTCACCGGTCTAAGGTTGAGTAGAGAAGTACTCGACCGGATTTAGGATAGATGGCCGTACTATCAAGAGGGGTAATCTTGTTTGCATATCGGTCATCTAGTGCCACTTGAGCGATCTAACATTGCGATGTGCTAGGATCGAGTGGCGTGGTGAGTTGAAGAGAAAATCCTTTGAAAATGATTGTGAAAATGCTAACACACAAGCACATGGAGTTGTACACTTGGTGGTGTTGGCACATTTACAAAGGTGGCGAATGTTCGCGCTGTGGTTTGTAGGGTTGAGTTGGGCTTGGGTCCCTCTCGGCGGGATTCGGCGCTTTCGGGAAAATTGGAGGCATATTTTCCATTGCGCCGGATGCAAATTGTTGTTGGAAACATGCTATCTATGGTGGTCAAGTTGGTATACTTGTGGGATAGCATGGTGGAGAAGATTATGCGTTTTGGACGGCTGTAAATCATGGATTTACAAGCGCCGGGACGCGGCGGCCGGACGGCCAGCGGGGCTGGACGCGTCCGGCGCGTGGAAGGTTGGCGTGGGCGGCTGGCTCGGGCGCTGCTGAGCGCCGGACGCCGAGGAGGCGCGTCCGGCGCACGCCGGACTCGGACCAGAAACTTCTGGTGCCGAGTGCCGCGAGCACGACGCCCGAGCGCCCGGACGCAGGCGGCGGAGACTCGGGCGGTCACTTGTTTGGCGTCCGGCGGTTCTGCGCGCAGCGGGCGGTTTGCGTGAGCGCCGAACGCGTCCCGGCGGCTTCGGGCGCGCGTCCGCGCATGGCACCGAGCAAGAAGAAAGAGCCGTTGCGCGGCAACGGCTAGTTTCAAACCCAGTGGACACGTGGAGCGTGGAGGAGCGTCGGACACGTCCGGCGGCTTGCTCCGGACGCGTCCGGCGTGTGCTGTGGAGTTGCCCGAGGTGGCAACGGCTAGTTTGGCCCTTGGGGCTATAAATAGATGTCTTGGCCGGCTGTGGCCGGTTGCTGAGCACGCCCTGGCTATGTTGCCTTGTGTGGTGGTGCTTGGAAGCCCTCTAACTCACATATGCTTGGTAGTGACCATCCGATAGTGTGAGAAGAGCGATTCTAGTGCGAGTGCTTTGTGAGATTACATTTGTGGCACTAGCTGGTTGTGTTGCAAGCCGGAGAGCTTGTTACTCTTGGAGGTTGCCACCTCCTAGACGGCTTGGTGGCAAGAGGCTCCGTGGTAGCACGCGTGGAGATACGGTGCTCCGGAGAAGAGATTGTGAGAGGTCGGTACTCACCTCGCGGGGATCGCGAAGAGTAGCCCTATTGGATTGCGCGTGTCATTGAGTTACCACCCTTGCGTGTGTGGGTTTGCTGCTCGGTGCCTTGAGGGGGCTCACTTGAGAGTGGTGTCTTCTTTGTGCCTTGGGGGCGTGCCTTGAGGGGCAAGTGACTTGAGGGTCACACCGAAGAACCATCTAGGTGAAAAGACCGGAGGAACCACCGAAGGTGTTAGTCGACACAACAGATCGTAGCTTGGGGGCAACCAAGTGAACCTCGGGTGAAAAATCGCCGAGTCATCTTGTGTCCACACTTCGCGGTGGTTTGCAATCTCTTTCACAAGCTTTGTATTTACATTCCTTACATTCTTGTATAGCTTGTGTAGTTGCTCTAGTGATTAGTTAGCTTGTGTAGCTTGTTAATCACTGTTGACATTTCTAACGCCACTCAGTGTTAGGTTGTCATCCCCAACATGGCGCCAAAAATGCTGGTACTAAATAATGCAACTTGCTACTAGAAATAAATATGGGATCCGCAAGCGTTACGAGATAATACCGATGTAGCATTTTAACCAGGAGTAATGGGGTATCGTTATTTATATTTTTACCCTTTGGGAAGGGAATGCACCTTTGGATAATGAGTGATGAGCAATGCACATGCTATAATGGAGAGCTTAACCTTGTATCGTATCGATCATCTCATACACAGGGTAAGTGTCACATAAAATATAGGAATGAATGATAAATGACATAAGATAAATGAGAGCATTTAGCCACATAAAATAATAGTAATAAGCCATCTCAACTTAGCACTCTAAGCTTATAACACTAGCATGAACTAGGACGATCTAGGGTATAATTCTATGTTATTCTAACTATAAGGTCAAAACATACAATGATTAGTGCAAGAACATCTAGCAATCATGGCGGGAAAAGGTTACATCTATGCATAGTGATATTACCAGAGAAGACAAGAGACATAGCAATGACTTCAATGTAATAGGTTGTTCTACTAAGACCTACCAACGGGGATGGAATACAAAGGACTCAACGGAACTGTCACTTCCGCGATCTACCACACGACCCGGCCAATAGGTGCAATCGCAGATAAATACGGTCTAGGCACCACGCCTACACAATATTTACCACTCTCCCATCGATCTAATGAGCGAGCGCTATACGATCCTATGCATAAACATAATTCTAGTCCAACTATGCTAAACATATAATCAAAGTAAACTAAGAACAATATAATTGAGAACATAATCAAATAGAGCAAAGTCAAGTCTCGATATAATAGAATAGAATAAAGTACTACTCATAGTATCACGAACAATGATGAATATTACAAGAATGTAAAGGGAATTACCAAGAACTCGACGTATCCGGACTCCAAGCTAGGCTTGATTCCCTCTAGATCTATTCCTATGTAGCTATGCTACTAAACTATGGAGCTCTAATTGAGATGGTGGCTCGGGCTTCTCTCGAATCCTCTCGATGAATGAAGAGAGAATGAACTCTTGAATGAATTAGGGTTTCACCCGGGGCCGGGCTCGAATATATAGCCCCCTAGGATGAACCACGGCCCTCGGATCAAACCGACCTAAACGGACGATAATTATTCATCCTCAAAGGCGGTGGAGGCAGGATCCACGAGACTCCACCTGATTGGTGGAGATGGGAGTCGGCCGACTCCCCCTCTTGGGTCGGCCGACCGGCCAACCTCCCGGTGGGCCCCGGCTTCCGTGGTTTGCCTTCCGGAGTCTTCTAGATTATACAATTTTACCCGTTCGGTCTTTATCTCTATGTAATCATGACATGTGGGCCTCCTTTGGTTCTCTTTTTCGATAACCCCCTGCGAAATAGACAATCACCAAAGCTCGTGGAATTCTCGTGTAACCCCTATATCTAACAGGTGAACTCATATTAGTCCTTTCTCTTGCTGCGTTGACGGTATAAAATTGATACTTAACGACCGTCAACAAACTCCCCCAAGCTTACCTTTTGCTCGTCCCGAGCAAAGATAGACTCGATGATGGATCAGGAGTTGCTACAATGCTTTCACTCCTCACAAGTACACATGCGTTCAAACAAGAACTCTCCTCCGGATTAGAGTGAACTATCCTGACTCAAAACTCACTCATATTACCTTTCACCATGGGGCTTGTAACTGTCACTTGGGTCTTGAGTAGTTGAAAGATAGAACATTTGATCAAGTCAAGCGCCATGTTTCTCGCTCTTTGATCAACTATTATCCCGGAGTTTTTGCAAGGTTTGAAATAAAACTCAGAGTTCCTTGTATGAACCTTTCAAGTCTCTCATTTGTGGTATTTCTGGATCCTTTCTAAGGCATGAGTAGTGTATGCCTTCTCTCTTTTCTCAGAATATGTGGTATTTATGGAACTAAGGCATAGTGAAAAGTGCCTTCTCTCTCTCACCCTACTTTCTAATAGGCTTATGTGGAGCTCATAGGTGGGGAGACACTCAAACTCACTTGCATATATTGCACAGTTAAGACATGGATCCAATAGGAACTAAAATAATAATAAAGTCATATGTGCATGTGAATGAGGAAATGGAATGGATGAGATGATGATAGTATGATGGTGATAAGGAAATGGTTATGAGGGGTACTCAACTGGTGAACATCTACTTCTACACTTGCTCCCTTGGGGATAACATGACTCCCTTTATTCGAAAACCTTGAAACTTCTTGAATGGAAGGACTTGGCTACTCTTTCTTTTTCTTTCTTTTTTTTCTTTCTCTCTTTTCTCTTCTTCTTTTTTTTTTTAGAGCAACCAATCCTCTGAAAATGAAACTTTAGCACAGGGAGTGTATAACTTGCAATGATAATAACTGGAGCTTTTATGTAGGCAAATAGGACGGCGATGATTATTTCTAGATGTTCACTCCAGAATAGGAGTAGAACCTTTTCTCGGATGATATGAATTGAATGGGTATGTATATGTGGATGGATGAATGGATGGATGCGTACTCCCAAAGTGTAGGAAAGATAGGTGCGTATCTCTAGGGTAGAGACAAGACAATATGTGGGGAATGCGTACTCCCGGGATAGGAGTAGCATAAGTGCGTATCTCCGAGGGTAGAGATAGCACAATATGTGGTGGATATGGATCTATATGTGGGTGGTACTTGAGAAAATGTAGTAGCTGTAATGAATGTAACATTTATAAAATGGGTGCGTGCTTCGAGGACGTAGTAGCATAGATCAATGGATGGAGAGCACATAGTATTGACTTTAACTGCATGACTAATTCCTTATGGGTCCACAAGATAACCACACTCAATGCCTATAAAGTCTACACTCAAACCTACAATATGATCTATATAAACAGATGGGTTTTCCTAATCTAGTAAGCATGAATATATGGCCGTGGTAGGAATTTTGAACTCTCATCATAAAGGAACTCATCATGCAGGAATTTAATATTTTCACGATAAATTCTCCGAACTCTAGTATCTCTAGGAACAAGATGGACAAGAGCTCAAAACCTTCCCATATCATACCCGTCAACCACCTAGACTTAGATCAAGTGTTCGCTACCCACAAGTTTCAGGTTCGAGCAAATTTCAAATCTAAATGGTTGTGTCCAAAACTCGGGAGAGTGCAAGGTTGAAAACTAGGTACTTGAAAGGAATTACGGCAGAGCAACTATTCATCATCTCCATGTAGAGTTTATTCTAGGGATCACTTTTAAAGACAGATTGCAAGAGCTCTCCAAAAGTAGAAAAGATAAATAAGGAAATCTTTCTGGGTTTCTATGGTTATGCATCTTTTTTAGTTGTTTTAACAAAGCATACTTTAAATAAGCATAATTAGATAAGTTGGAAACACTTAGCTTGATACAAGGGGGATGCTCTCCCCTAAGCCGGATGTTGACATAGTCTCGCCGATGTTGCCGATGTGCACCGAAGACGTTCTAGTCCTCCGAGTGTTGTAGATAGTTGCTTTGTTCTGGAGAGATTCAATTGTCGCGGCAAAGCACTCGACAGGGACTGGATGTCCTTCGCTTGTTAGCTCTTCTTGATCCTTGATGTTGTGAAGCTCAAAAATAGACAACAAAGCTTTGTGGAACTAATTAAGCGTTAGTGATAAAACCTCTAGGCCTTGATTGTCTAGAACTTTCTTAACTTAGACTTGTTCTAACAGATCACAAGAAATATTTTTATCTTTTTACTATTTAAGGAATGCGACGGGGGAAATAAATATGCCGAGAAATTATTTTTGTGCCACCACAAAGTGAATGACTATCCACATGGGGCTTGACGATTTTCGGATGCAAATGCACAACATCTTTATTTTCTTTTCAAATGCGGAGATAAAAGAGTAAAGATGCAACTAAGATGCAAGTGGGGAAATAAATATACTAAGGTAAAAAATATAATGCCGAAAAGTAATGCTTGATAAATACCAAGTTACCTCTTGGCGCGGCGTTCGGTGGTTTTAAGTCCTCCGAATGACTTGTCATGTTCGCTCATTTTTCAAGGGGCGCATTGGCCGGCGCCTCGATGATGTCGCCTCGTGTGTAGGAATTGATTCTCGATTTTACTTTTACCTTCCACACCTTCTTTGTTGGAGAGGATGACCTTGAGGAGGAAGTTTCTTGGGGCACATGGTTTTCTTCTGGTAGCACCTCTTCGGGTTCTTCTACAATGTTCTTCTCTTCTGGGTATCGATCTTCATATCTAAACACTTCTCCCTCATAGTTGGCCCATCCATCTGTAGTGATGTTCTTCTTGTTCTGGCGACGGGTACGCTGCCTTCTCCTTGTTCTGTTCTTCTTGGGCTCCTCAGTGATTATATAATTATTATTGAAGTAGCGGCGTACCTTCTCGGTGGGAAAGTGGAAATGGATCTCTCCCCGTCCCAATATAGATGATAGCTCGTGGTGTTGAATGGTCTTCCTAGGATGATTGGAGGATCATAGTCATCTCCCATGTCAATGACTAGGAAGTCTCGTAGGGACATAATGGTCATCTATCTGGATGAGGACATCCTTTACTTCTCCTTCGACGAAGCGGAATGTCCGGGTCCCGCCATCCAGGTGTGCATAGGTGGGCTCCAAAGGCATAGTGCCATATAGATACTCATAGGTTACCTTGGCCATGATGTTGACGCCGATCCGTGTCACGCATGCTTTATTGAAAGAGCTTCCCGTTGATGGAGCATTGAATGGTTGGGACACTGGGTCATCCTTCTTGATCGACGTGGGGACCCGAGTAAGTGGTCATGCTCCTTATGGACCGCAAGGGACCATCCTTACCGTCTCCGCCTTCTTGGTCTTCTTATTCTTGTTCTTGCTCTTCTTAGCCGGACTCTTCTTCTTCTCACGTTCGCCGATGAGGGTGTGGCTTGGGAACCGCAAAGACTCGTTCTTGAAGAAGAAGGTTTCTCTCTTGCCCTTGATGTTGAAGATGATCTTGCAAAGTGTTGGCATACATGATGGCTCCAGCGGTGTTCAAGAATGGTCGTCCTGCATGATAGGGGACCTTTCATCACCGCCGTATCCACTACCACGGTCCGGGAACATACGAGTTGCCTACTCGTACACATATGTCTTCAAGCACTCCCAAAGGGACACGGAGTGACGATCCGCAAGCCGTAAGCACATGGTTGTGTATGCTAAGGGGCATCGAATAGCTTCTCATATATCACTCTTGGCATGATGTTGATGCTTGCACCGAAGTCACGATTGCCTCATTAAAGTTAGTACTTCCAATGGAGATCGGAATGACGGGGTCTCCCCGGATCGCCCTTCTTGATTGGCAGAGTTGAGTCAATCCATGATCCTTTCGATGGATCACTCCTACTGTCTTCTACATTGAATATATCAACAAGATTTGCGTTTCGAGCTCTTCGGGTTGTCCCGCTTTACCTTGACCTGAGGGAGCAAGGTTGACAAGCGTTGTACCGCGACTCAAGTATTTTGTTGAAGAGCCGACTCTTGATGGCATTGGAAAAGCCATCCATTCTCGTTGCCGAGTGTCTCTAGGACCTTGTCATTTGATGCGCCTTCTTGGACAGATTGTCCATCATCTTGCCTTGATTCAACACTAACTCTCTCAAAGGCGTAATTTGGTTGTAATTATTGTAGGAGGAGCCGTTACCTTGATAGTTGCCCGAATAATTGCCCGAGTAGTTAGGCCTCGCCGCGATTCCAACCTTGATTCCGCCGAGGATGATAGTAATTGTTGTTGTTGTTGTTGTTGAGGTAGTTCACGTCCTCCTTCGCCCCGCGGTTAGCACCTATGTGCCCCTCTCTCCACACTCTTCACATGTCATGCGAGCATCATGTATATGAATGACTTCTTTCTTCTCTCGTGGCTCTCTCATCGAGCCTCTTCATTAGCAGATCCATTTTGCGCAGACTGCATGTCTACCTCCTTCACTGGGTGCATTCCTCCTCCTCTCTTGCGGGTCTCGAGTTCTTTCTTCACTCCAACCTTGGTTGGATGCCATCTTCTCCACAAGAGCCGTGGCCCGAGGAATAGTGAGTGATAAGAATGCACCTCCGCCAGCAAAGATCCATCGTCTCACGTGTGTCGTTGTCGAGCCCATGGTAGAATGTCTCGCATAAGCAGCCAATTCTCCATGCCATGATGAGGACATTCAAGGATGTAGTCTTGAAAGCGCTCCCAAGCTTCGGGACAGCCTCATCATGGTGTTGCCGAAAGCTTGATATCTTCCCACGAAGAGCATTTGTCTTGCCCATGGGAAAAAACTTCGCCAAGAAATTGGTGGAACATAATGCCCACGTAGTATTCTTCTCCTTATTGGCGTAGAACCACCGCTTCGCTCTCCCAAGAGTGAGAATGGGAAGAGGCGAAGTAGTATAGCATCTCTCGGGGACATCCTTGATAGTGAATGTGCTACAAATCTCCAGGAAGTGTTGGAGATGAGCACTAGCATCTTCATGGGCCTTCCCATTTAACCGGCTTGCTTGCACCATGTTGATCGCCGCAGCTTGAGCTCAAAAGCTCCTTCGATGTCCGCAATGGGTCCAAGACGAATGTTGTCCGTATGGAGCCGAGAACTCGGAGTGACTTGTTTGCCATGGCTTCAAACGCTGGTGTCAAGTCTCGAACGAAAGGTCGACTTTCGCTCCGACAAACTTCCAAGTTGAGTTGATGATGATGATTGATTGGTCTTCTTCAACTTGCTTCGGCCTTCCCGATTAAAGCTTCGGATTGTCAATATAGTTATCGGAAGAGTAGTCTTGATTACCCCGCATAAAATACACAAGTAGACAAAACAAGGGTAATCCAGTAGAGATGGGTTAGTATGAAAAAGACTACTCGATCACATTATCTAGTGTAATGCTGCTCATTATCCATTGGCTTTCAACCTTCCCCGCAACGGCGCCAAAAATGCTTGTTGACATTTCTAACGCCACTCGGTGTTAGGTTGTCATCCCCAACATGGCGCCAAAAATGCTGGTACTAAATAATGCAACTGCTACTAGAAATAAATATGGGATCATAAGCGCTTACGATAATACCGATGTAGCATTTTAACCAGGAGTAATCCAGGTATCGTTATTTATATTTTTACCACTTTGGGAAGGGAATGCACTGGATAATGAGTGATGAGCAATGCACATGCTATAATGGAGAGCTTAACCTTGTCTGTATCGATCATCTCATACAGGGTAAGTGTCACATAAAATATAGGAATGAATGATAAATGACATAAGATAAATGAGAGCATTTAGCCACATAAAATAATAGTAATAAGCCATCTCAACTTAGCACTCTAAGCTTATAACACTAGCATGAACTAGGACGATCTAGGGTATAATCCTATGTTATTCTAACTATAAGGTCAAAGCATACAATGATTAGTGCAAGAACATCTAGCAATCATGGCGGGAAAAGGTTACATCTATGCATAGTGATATTACCAGAGAAGACAAGAGACATAGCAATGACTTCAATGTAATAGGTTGTTCTACTAAGACCTACCAACGGGGATGGAATACAAAGGACTCAACGGAATTTGTCACTTCCGCGATCTACCACACGACCCGGCCAATAGGGTGCAATCGCAGATAAATACGGTCTAGGCACCACGCCTACACAATATTTACCACTCTCCCATCGATCTAATGAGCGAGCGCTATACGATCCTATGCATAAACATAATTCTAGTCCAACTATGCTAAACATATAATCAAAGTAAACTAAGAACAATATAATTGAGAACATAATCAAATAGAGCAAAGTCAAGTCGATATAATAGAATAGAATAAAGTACTACTCATAGTATCACGAACAATGATGAATATTACAAGAATGTAAAGGGGAATTACCAAGAACTCGACAGATCCGGACTCCAAGCTAGGCTTGATTCCTCTAGATCTATTCCTATGTAGCTATGCTACTAAACTATGGAGCTCTAATTGAGATGGTGGCTCGGCTTTCCGAATCCTCTCGATGAATGAAGAGAGAATGAACTCTTGAATGAATTAGGTTTCACCCGGGGGCCGTGGGCTCGAATATATAGCCCCCTAGGATGAACCACAGCCCTCGGATCAAACCGACCTAAACGGACGATAATTATTCATCCTCAAAGGCGGTGGAGGCAGGATCCACGAGACTCCACCTGATTGGTGGAGATGGGGAGTCGGCCGACTCCCCTCTTGGGTCGGCCGACCGGCCAACCCGCTGTGTGGGCCCCGCTTCCGGTGGTTTG
Organism: Themeda triandra; assembly: GCA_018135685.1. NCBI lineage: Eukaryota > Viridiplantae > Streptophyta > Magnoliopsida > Poales > Poaceae > Themeda > Themeda triandra. Next base: position 10,431 of record JAENPR010002151.1, read on the forward strand.
CCTTCCTCGGAGTCTTCTAGATTATACAATTTTACCCGTTCGGTCTTTATCTCTATGTAATCATGACATGTGGGCCTCCTTTGGTTCTCTCTTTCGATAACCCCCGCGTAAATAGACAATCACCAAAACTCGTGGAATTCGTCACGTTGTAACCCCTATATCTAACAGGTGAACTCATATTAGTCCTTTCTCTTGCTGCGTTGACGGTATAAAATTGATACTTAACGACCGTCAACAATCACCTTCTTGCTTGTGTAGCTAGAAGTAGAGTAAGTTGCCTTGCTTAGCTTGTGTAGTTAAGTAAGTTTGAGCTCTTGGGTTTGGGTTGTGTAGCTTGGTCCTTGAGCATCTAGTGAGCTTAGGTTGGCTTTGTGCTTTTGCTCATTAGAATTGTGTAGGTGCACACCCGGTTGCTAAAGTACTAGTTGCTTAGGTTTGTGTGACCTTGCAAGCTAGACTTGTTTAGTGTGCACTAGCTAGATTGGTACCTTGTCTTCTTGTTTAGGATCTCTTACAAGGTGCATCTAGAGTGATAGTTAGAGGGGTGAAAGTCTTGGTTAGGCCGATAGATTTATTTCCGCACTTATATCGGTTAGCCAGAGCAATTAGTTTTAAAAAGGACTATTCACCCCCCCTCTAGTCCGCCATCTCGACCTTACAGCCGTGTGGTGAGGGAGGCATCGAAGCTCCGGTTTGCTGAAGAGATCTAGGGCGGCGGTTCCCGGCCGTCGTACGCGGCTGTGCTCAAGTCGGGCATGGTGGGGAGAGGAGGGCGAGGTGACCGTCCAAGGAGCCCGGGGGGAGAGGACTGGGATCCTTGGGTTGGAGGTGGTTGGCCGCATGCCTACTATCCTCACCCCATGGGCCCGCCGCCGCAGTTCCCGCCGCCGGGTCCGTATGGCTTCTTCCCGGCGCCGCCACAACAGATGTACCCGGCGCCGCCGCCAGGCCCGATGCAAGGCCAGTTCAACAATCAGCGGCCACCAAGACCGAGAGCACCAGTGCAGAATTACAGAGGTAAAACCACTCAAACTCAGTCTGGGGGGCAGAAGGATGGGGGCCAACCGATCCAAAACCGCCAGGCTTAGAGCTCTGTGAATTCTCAAGCTAAGTCAGACCAGAACAAGGTAGAAGAGGGTAAAAGTGGAGAAGTTAAGCCAGGAAATATCATTTGCTATAACTGTGGGGAGAGCCATTTTAGTGCTGCCTGTCCTAAGCCAAAGCTATGCTTCATCTGCTTTAGGAAAGAGCATATAGCAGAGAATTGCCCCAAGTGGAAAGGGCCCATAATGCCGCAGAATTCGGCAGTGCTTGCAGAGGCTTAGACTTCTTTTATATTGATGTGGAAGAAAGGCCAAATAGATTCAAGCTGTGGAGTGGGTTCGACAACTGTGCTATTTTCACTGTGGAGAGGGGTCAGATGGAGCAAGAAAGCATCATTAGCTATCTCAGGAAAGTTTTTGATCAGGGCTGGGACTGGCAACTCAAGCAATTGGAAGTAAACAAGAAGGTGGAGAACTTTGTTTTTAAGGATGGGTCTTACTTTTATCTCAGTGGTGGGTCTGTAATGGTCTGTCTCAAGACTTGGAATGGGAACATAACACCTGTGGGAAAGCTGGAAGAAGTGTGGGTTCAGATATCAGGAATACCACCAAAGTGGTGTGATTGGGCCACTCTGAGACAGGTCTGCTCAGCTCTGGGGAAAATGGTTAGTGTGGATTGGCAGTCTTTATTTGCTTGCTCATTTGCTATGGTGAGAGTCAAGATAAAGTGTAGAGACCCTGCAAAAGTGCCTTTGAGGAGGGTGATGGAGATGAAAGATGACATTTATCTGATCCATTTCAAGACTGAGGAGGTAGTGCAAGAGGATCCTGATGGTAAAGATGGAGGTGGGGAGGATGAGGATGCTGCTGATTATGGTGATGATGATGAGGAACTTGAAGATCCTGAACCACAAGTTGACAAGGGAGATGGAAAGCAAGATGGTGGAATAGATGAGAGTAGGGGGGCAAAGGGTAAAGCTGATGGAGGTAGTGGAGGGAGCAAGTCTCAGAGAAATCTGTCCACTCCCAAAGGAGGAGAACCGTGGAGGAGTCGTCTAAGGCTTTTGTTGAGGAAAACCGTCGCCTATACAATCAGACTTGGAGAGGTCGGTTTGCATGAACCCGTTAAAAGCAATGGAATTAGAGGAATCACGACAAGGAAGAAGGTGAGACAGAAGACTTACAGGAAGATGGTGAGAGCTTTCAGTTACCAGAAGAATGGATTTATGCATATTCTGGGTTGAGAAGTGGTGAGGGTAGCTCAAACCCAAACAATCTGTTTGGTAACATGGAGGAGGATACTATTGAGGGAGTTGGGACTGATGATGTGGAAAAAATGGAAGAGGAGGTGGTGATCAACTCTAAAACGAGGGGGGGGAGTAGAAGATGAATTTGAGATAGAAAAAGATGAGAATGTTAATGAGAATGAAAAGAACAAGGCTGGAGCAAAGAAAAGGCAGCAAAAGTGGGGTCCTGTGATCCCTGAGAGGAAGAGTAAAAGACACCCTTTTGATGGAGGGATAGTCTTAGGAAGAGCTCAAGACTTGAAGAAGAAAAGTAATCTGGAAGTTACTGCAGGTAACAACCAAGTAACTAGCTTCTCTAAAGATACTTTAGTAGATATTGCTTCTAAGATTGGTATTGATGTGAGTAGTCGATCGATGGTCTTATGAATAGTGTGCATAATGTGCTTGCTTAGATGATAAAAGAAAAAGTACTTTTAGTGAAATCATGAGATAGGTTTGTGTAGTCATAATTCGATTCTATGATTGAAGGAAAACAGCAATGTTGCCACTGCAGGTGGTGGGGAGTGTAGTGGTAGTAAGAAGGTAGATAGGGTAGAAGTTGCTCAGCAAATTAAAGTAGCTATTGTAGGAGGGAGCAGTGAGATCAGGGAGGGTAGGGTTCTCTTGAGTGACAAGGATAGTAATGACAAAAGTAAGGGTAATGATATCACTGAAGGTGATGTAGTGGATAAGACTAGAGTTCTCCGATTCACATGTGGTTTGTGGATCGGAGGAGAGGACGTGGTCCATAGTAAAGAATAGGAGAAATAGGAAAAACAAAAGTTTCCAATGAGAGGGATCTTTTGGAATGTGAGAGGGCTAAATACAGTTGGTAGAATCCCGCCGTAGCTAGCAGGATAAAAAGCTCACAAGTAGATATAGTTGGTTTGATTGAAACTAAGAAAGAGTCCTTTTCAAATAGTGAGTTTAAGGCACTATCTCAAAAAGAGGAACTTCTCTTGGCATTTACCGCCCGCTAAAGGGTCAAAGAGGTGGGATGGTAGTTGGTTGTGATAAAGACAGATTTAATTCTTATTTGGGTGATGTTTTTGATTATACTATTAGTGTGATGATTACTGATATTAGTTCGGGGTGGTTTTGGAAACTAGTGGTGGTCTATGGTAGTCCTTATGAAGAAGGAAAACAAGAGTTCTTAGATGAGTTAGAAAATTCATGAGGTCATGGCAAGGGCCAATGTTGTTGGTAGGAGATTATAATGGTGAGATTTGCTAAGGATAAAAATAATGGGGCTATTAATTTTAAGTGGGCTGAAGCTTTTAATGACTGGATTGATAGATGGGCCTTGATTGAGATAGATCCTGCTAATATCAGTTATACTTGGTCAAATAGACAACTGCCCCGTATTGGAAAAATTAGATAGAGTGTTGATAAATACCGAGTGGGAACAAAAATTCCCTCCGATTAGTGTCAAGGGTCTAGATAAGCACCCCAGTGATCATAATGCTTTGCTTGTGGATTCGGGACAATCGTTTTTTGGTAAAAAGATGTTTAGGTGTGAAAAGTGGTGGTGTTCTAAAGGTAATTTTAGGGAGGTAGTGAACAAAGTCGGAATCCGGCTTGTCCAAGTCTAGATAGTTTAGATAGATGGCGTTCGAGTTAGGTCTTTTAGAAGAATAGCAAGAGGTTGGTCTCGCTAATGAGGTGGCGAGAAATGAATAGAGAGAAAAATAGGTTGTCTCTAGAGTATAATTTGTTAGAGAAAGAGATGGAGTCCAATCTTTGTCGAGATCAAGAGTTAGATAGATTTAGAGGTGTGGCAAAGGATCTGAATAGTATCTGGGCTCTAGAGGAAATTAAGGCAAAACAAAGATCTAGGGATAGAGATATTGCAGAAGGAGATAGGAACACTGCTTATTTCCATACTGTTTCTAACCAGAGGAGTAGAAGGAAGAGAGTAGAAATATTAGAGGGACCAGATAGGATTCTTGTAGATCAAAAAGGCATGATGGAGATAGCAGTGGACTTCAACAAAAATCTGTTTGCTAGAGAGGAAAGAGCTAATGTTCAGCTAGCCGGTGACTTCGGGGACCGGGAGACTTAGTGACCGAAGAGGAAAATGACTTCCCGACTAGACCTTTCTGCGAGGAAGAAATTAAAGAAGTGGTATTTAGTTGTTATAGTGATGGGTCTCCTGGGCTGATGGGGTTCCTTTTTTCTTTTATCAAAAGTATTGGGAGGTAGTGAAAGGATCTAATGCAAATGTTTGGGACTTCCAACTTGGAAAGTTGGATTTGTATAGGCTAAATTTTGCTTTATTAACCCTTATTCCTAAAGAAGAGGAGCTAGGTCAATTAAAAAGTTCATACCTATTAGCCTAATTAACTGTAGTTTTAAAATCTTTTCTAAAGCTTTGACTTTAAGATTAGGAAAGGTTATAGACAGGTTGGTTTCTCCAAACCAAAGTGCTTTTATCCAAGGGCGTTTTATACTTGAGAGTGTTGTTATAGCTCATGAATTAGTACATGAAGTACATAGAAGTGGAGAACCAGGGTGTGTGATTAAGTTGGATTATGAGAAAGCCTACGATAGAGTTAGTTGGGATTTTCTTTTTGAGATTCTAAGAACTAGAGGTTTTCAAGTGAGGTTTGGTTAAGTTGGATTAGTAAGCTAATAAGACAGGGTTCGTGGGTGTTATGTTGAATGGGAAGAAAGTAACTTCTTCAAGCCGGGAAAAGGGTTAAGGCAAGGGGACCCTATGTCCCCATTCTTCATTTAATTTGGTAGTTGATGTGTTAACAAGGATGTTAATCAAAGGTGCTAATGCTAGACTAATTAGGGGTTTAGGGGTTGGTTTTAGACCGAGGGTGTGATTTCTTTGCAGTATGCTGATGATACCATTATCTTCTCGATAATGATATGGATCATTTACAAAATTTAAAGGGATTTTGATGTGGTTTGAGCAAGTGTCCGGTATGAGAGTAAATTTTCATAAGAGTGAGGTAGTTACTATGAATATAGATGATGATAGAGCTCATAGTATTTCTCACTTGTTATCTTGTCCTCTTGGCAAATTCCCCTTAAAGTACCTAGGAGTCCCTTTGCACTATGAAAAACTAAAGAGGGAAGACATACAACCTCTTGTAGACAAACTACTAGATAGAATAGGAGGCTGGAGGGGTAAACTACTTTCTCATGCTGCTAGAGTTACCTTGGTTAGAACCTGTCTTTCAAGTATTCCTATTTATTTGCTGTCTTTTATTAGATTTCCTAAGTGGGCAATTAAAACCATTACTACTCACTTGGCTAATTGTCTTTGGAATGATAATGAGGATAAACACAAGTTTCACTTGGTAAATTGGGAGAGTCTAGCTATGCTAAAAGATTTTGGTGGTTTAGGGATTCCTAACCTTAGAGATTTAAATTTATGTTTGCTGGCATCTTGGGTCAAAAGGTATAATGCAGATGATAAGAAGATGTGGAAACAGTTCTTAGATTACAAATATAGGACCAATAACCCTAATATATTCGTACTAATACTGAAGAGGTGCTTCTGGTTCATGAAAGGTTTTATGTGGGCTGCAAAGGCAGCACAGCTTGGCTATAGGTGGAAATTAGGAGATGGGAGGAAAGTGAAATTTTGGGAGGACAACTGGTTAGGACCTTCTAGTTTAGCTATTCAATATTGGGAGTTGTATGTGTTAGTCCGGGGGAAAAGAATGGTACTCCATTGCGAGTTGTGGGATGGGGTGGATTTAAAGTGCACTTTTAGAAGAGGAGTGGATTATAGGCTCTATGCTATGTGGGAAGAAGTGGTGCAGATTGCTTCTACTATCTCCCGTCTCGAGGAGGAAGACTCTTTACTTTGGCAATCTAACACTAGTGGTGTCTACTCTACCCGGACTTTGTATAGGATAGTGAATTTTAGAGGAATTTCTCCTCCCGTTTTTGTTCCCGCCCTTTGGCAAGTTAAGGTGCCTCGAGTTCTTTTCTTCTTGTGGTTAGTGTCTAAGAACAAGGTGTTGACTAGGGATCGGGTTAATATTAGGAAAAAGTTAGACAATCTAACCTCGCTTATTTTGTGAAGAGGTTGAACTGGTCAACATCTATTTTTTGAGTGTGTTGTAGCAAAACAGATGTGGGAAGGTTTGTCTGAAGTTTTGGATAGAGAAGTTGGTAGAGATTTCATCTCAATAGGACAGATGGTTATCTAACAAAAAGTTCTTAGTCGCAACATCTTTTGTGCAGCAGCCCTATGGGTTTGTGGAAACTAAGAAATCTGATTTGTTTTCAGCAGGCACCTTGGTTAGATGTGAGGGATCTCTTTTTGAAGATTGCAATGATGTTGCAAAGTTGGGTGGTGCTCCGCCGCACGGAGTGGAGACAGGAATACTCTGCGAAGCTTATGAAGATGAAGATGCTGGGTACAAGACATCCAAGGATTGCTTGATGGCAAGGGTCCAAGATCCTTGGGATCGTTTTATGTACCAGACAGCTTTTGGCAAAGGCAAAATGGGGTTCCCATATGAAGTGAAGATGAAGATGGAGGAGAAGATGGCTGGTGCTGCTGGAATGAAGTGGATGGACCTATCAAGCTTTTCGGAGGGGCTTTGAAAGCTTCTGTTTCTGTTGGCTTCAATAAGTAGTTTGCCTGCTCTCCTGTGTTAAGAGAGGCACTGGAAAAGAACTTCTTTAGTAGCTTAAGTAGTGGTAGCTTGGTGGGCTTCGATCCCATGCACACCTGAGAACTGTAACGCTGAATGTTTATGGTCTTTGCAATGCAATGGCTGGGGCTGTGCCCTTTTATTCAAAAAATGTTACTTTTGACGTTTGGGATAGCCAAATTGGCCAAAATTAATTGTATTTCATTGTACAAAACTAACTAACAATAATGAGTGGATGGAGCGGAATCCACTTGAAACTAAAAATATGTCCCTCTTGAGAATTTGCAATAAACTTTCATTTTCTTTTGTCCCATTTAAATAAATGGGCAAAAAGCTAGAGGATCAGATATCCCTTGATGGCAAGCATGTGTGGTCATCGTTGGCGTTGGTTGTCTCCATCTGCCAACGCCCAACTGATTGCCCATAAATTATTAGCTCTCTATGCAATCGGTGGTTTGTCTAATCGCCATGCATAGATCGATCCATCCACAGGCATTATAAAAAATAGATCTTTCTCACCTCGTTGATATTTTTTTGTTTCAAATAAATATATACAGCCACTGCCCCTAAATCAAATACTAAAATTGTTTTATTTTGTTGTTTTAATGAACACATAATTGAAAAGTACAGTACTACCTGTTAACTGTTTGTTATATAAACTGATTCGATAAAAAAATGTTTGTTATATAAACATTCTGACGTAAAATTTTGAGTATGGTAGTCTGAGACCAGAGTTGCCAAAAGAACTCAAGGTTTCTGAGAAAAGGCCATTAATGGTAGTCTGAGACCAGAGTTGCCAAAAGAACTCAAGGTTTTGAGTATTGTTTAAACATTTCTTCAAGAATATGCAGAAAAGATAAACTTGTTTGCAGAAGTTTTGCTAAAAAAGTTGAATAAGGTAATACTTCTACTACTATAATTGTGATAATAAGGTCAAAGGTTGCTCATTTATGTGCAAATTTGTCAGTGTGCAAATTTGTCATGTACACATCTCGAAGTGGCGTGTGCATGCGGGCGCTGACGACCATTGGACCCGCAAATTCCTGCTTGGAAGTCAAGTTTTCCTCAAAGAAGACTAGAACCTTGAAAGAAAATAACCCGGCCAGGAAGACACGTGAATTTATATTTTCACCCTTTGAAAGCTAATAAAGTTCAATACCAAGCCCCGGCATCCAATCCAGTAAGTAAATGTAACGGCATTGTAGCTATTATCTCTTTTTAAATACTCCTGCATATAAAAATTTTAGAAGTAAAGTATTCACAAGAAATGCAAGCATGGGCACCGAAGTACTGAACTGCCAAAAAAAAAAAAAAAAGGCCCGGAGAGCATGATTGGACAAGAAGAGGATTAAAATTACGCACCCGGCTGCTTCATGGCCCAAGATGCGAGGGTACTTGCGGTGCATCTCGTTCTGTGACGACGTCCATAACAGACGACAGACAGCAACGGCGTCACATGGCATCGCAGCAAAATTTATATATATAACAAATATACGTAGGTTAGTCCAGTGATGAAGAAATAAAGAAATCAAATCCCCAATCCAAGAACATGGATGAATGAACGAACGAACGAACGGATGGATAATGTACCTCTCCCTTCCAGGCGCTGAGGTCAGTGTGGCAGATGGAGGTGAAGATCACCTTGACGCGGACCTCCAGCGGCCCAGGCGGCGCCACCTCCACCTCCTCCAGCGACAGCGGCACTCCGGGACCCCACGCCACCGCCGCTGCACCACCAAAACTCAGCTACTACACGCATGCCGACCGGACCGCGCCGCCGCCGTCGATGCAAGCCATCGATGGAAGAGCTAGCGGAAATGAAGAAAGAGAGAGAGAGAAGCCGGAGGCAACAGCACCTTTGCATTTGATGGGCTTCCCATGGGTGCTGCCGTTCCCGTCCGTCATGGCGTCGCCTTCGTTCTGATTCTCTCCTGATGCCTTTTTTTCTTTCCTTTCAGGGACAGGAAATCGGCTTCTGCCTTCTTGGCTCTAGTGAGGTGGCCAGCCGGCAGTGTCCAACTATTTATGCTGCCAATAACCTATAAGAGCATCTCCAAGGGTTATGCATTTAGACTTGGTATTTGCTAATTTGCATAAAACTCCTAAAAAACCCTCTCCAATGGTTATGCATTTAGCCTTTGCATTTTCATTAACTTGGCATTTGGAGGAGGAGACTTGTCATATATGCCAAGCCCCTCGAGCTTGGCATTTGTCGCATACGCTGCCTCCGACGTCCCGCGCGACTCGCACCACATCCCTCCACCCACGCTGCCTATTTTAGGTAATTGCTAAGTCAAAATTGCAAAACGGTTGGAGATGTCCTCTTTATTCCTTTTCGTTTGTTTTGAGAGTTGGCAAATGACTACAAATGCCAAAGCAAAAATGCAAAACCCTTGGAGATGCTCTAACAGTAGATGATCTTTTTCTTGTCGTGTTGTTTTTTTCATGCTTATATGGTCAAAAGAGCGGTGGGCCATTAATTAATTGTGCTTCTAAAAGTCTGGCTGGATCCGTGTATAATTCACATATATAGCTAAAAAAATTTGTGGAGTAAATCTAAATGCACGCACGGCTAATGTGCTAGCCAACTGTTAGCTGAGCACCTAGCTAACAATGATGTTATTAGCCGTCAAACCTAGCTAACTTCAATCAATAGCTGATCAATTTATCGAAATGCCTTCACCAAATAAGGGACTGTTTGGTAGATATTCGCCAGCTAAAAAAAATTCTAAACATGTACTGTAGATCAACCAAATCAACCATCACCAATTTGGTGGCGGTGAGGTCCTCCACCAACTTATGCTCGGTGGAGTTAGGGAATTTACTCACCACTTTCACTCCTACCTTTACACCGCGACCGACTGATGTTCGCCGTAGTCATTCCTGCCCCCAATGAGGTTGCGCCTGTCCTTGGCCATCGCCGCACCCACCCGAGTCATGGCCATTGTCCGCCATGGTGCCTCTAGCGTGGTCGTGAGTCCATGGTGATGCCGTGCCCGCCCTTCTGAGCCCCTGCCTACGGCTCTTTGTGCCCTAGCCGTGTCGCTCAGGTTCACCTGCCCCTTCCCTCCACCACCTGTCACACCCTCTCCCCTTCCATTCATTTGTGGGTGGATCCAATAATCAACTAGGTGTGGCGACATCTTCCTCCGACCCTATGACAACAACGATCTTTGGTGCCTTCTACACACTCGGAGGCGGCCATGGTGGCTTTGTACCGCAAACAACAACGACACGAGCCCCTTCATGTGCTCACCATCGACGGTAGCATCCAACCGTCTCCCCACATCGATGATGGCTCTGCATACTTGGAAGATGCATGGTCTAGTGTGTCCCCTCACACTCGACGGTGAGCCTTCCTTCCTCGGTGTCGACATTGTCCACTCTGTACCTCTAGGAAGTGGCAGCCACTGCACAGTGGCTGGCTCGCGGCCACCGAGCACTGTGGGCGACCGGCTCTGCTTTGGTCACACGCTGCACCTGGTCAACCCCTGCATGCTCGTGAAAGAAGCCTGTGTTTTTTAACATGATACGTGGGTCTAGGTGGTAGTGAGATACAAAAAAAGCTTGAACCCAAGGTCAAATCTAACCATTTCAATGAAAATGCCCTTGCGTGGATCTGGAGATGCTCTGTTAGCAAAACAGTTTTCAAGTGTGGATCTCATATATACATGGTGGAGCTGGTCCATAATCCTAGATCTGTGGTGAATCCCATAACGATATCCTTGTATAATACTCCAATCCAATCCCTTCATCCACTCCCATGGTCATGTCTAATCTAAGTCTATCAAAATTCATGTTCAAAATAATCCAGTTTCATACAAATGAATAACATGGATGCCTCATCATGCCTTCTTCTCTTACTCATTGAACATTCCAAAGCCAAAATATCATCCAGATCATGCACAACATTTGATAGGCTTCAAAGTTTTTGTGAAAATTACCAACAAGCACTTGTTATGCTATACAATAGTTCGTTCTTTCCCTTGTTTTCCCCTTCGCATGAATGGTTTGGCCGTCGGCATCAGCCTTGTCAGCATGGCTTGTTCCATGTGCAGAGGCAGGCCATATAAGCAGTTTTTCGATGCATGGTGTTAGACGCTCCTAGAACCGATCCTCTATATTGTTGTCCCGGTGTCCATCGCCTCGTCAACCCTGATATCCCCATCTCCACAACCTCCTTGTTATTCCCCACGACCTCCCCCACGATTGTCCATTCCCCTTCCGTCACCACCCTTATCACCACAACCTCCTTGTTATCCCCCACGACCTCCTCAACAACTATCCATCTCCATTTCTTTCACCACCTTGACAAAGGATCTGTAGTCTACAGTTTGGCTCAGACAACATTAATGAGTATGGCTTGGTCTTCGAACCTTTTCACCTCTCCCTTTGATGTTGTTATCCCCCACGACCTCCCCCACGATTGTCCATTTCCCCTTCCTTGACCACCCCCATAGCCACAACCTCCTTGTTATCCCCCACAACCTCCTCCACAATTGTCCATCTCCGCTTCTTTCACCATCTTGACAAAGGATTTGTAGTCTATAGTTTTGGCTAAGACAACAATGATTAGTATGGCTTGGTCTTCGAACCATCTCACCTCTCCCTTTGATGCTGGAATTTTGATTTCGATGGCCTCAAGAACACTAGCACTGGGCACCCAAAGCCAACAGTGTCGAGTCAGTCTCTACTAAGACTGAGCAGATCTTGTATATTGGACCCGGAGTCAATTGTTTTTTCTTCATCCGCCGACTCCACTGAAAACAACTTGTTTTGCATGAGTCGTCGTCTTCCATGGGACTTCCTTGTCCCAGGAATGTTGCTCAAAGTTGCCTCGAGCACCATGGCTGATCCCTCGAGTTCCTTAAACAAGCAACCATTCTCCACTAAGGAACTCTTATCCTTGGTAGGAGCTCCTCCACTATTCATTCCATCCTTCTCTAACTCGTATCTTCCGTCAATCATGCAATCAATGCAGAACAATGAATTTTTGATTTCCTCCGCTTGCCATTGCCGTCATTGAACTAAGTCAAATTGCCACAATGTTATGCCCCTTTGCCAACTGCTCAGGTAACTCCGGTTCGAACCTAGGGAATAACAGAATCTCCTTCGACAACTCAAACTGGTTCGGTGCACCCCCCACAACTATGACACCCTCCTGTCACCACCATAGTCAAGCAAGCTGTTCGGTTGATTGCTTCAAACTTATCTAGGGAGGCATAGACAATTTGTTAAAAACATCCCCTCCAAGTTTGCTAGTGCCGGGGATACGATCTTGGAAATCGCCGGGACTCACCACCCCAACGTCTCTCTCCTCAACTAAAACTTGCTAGAGAAGCAAGGAAACGAGGAAATACCTTGGGTGAAACAATGCGGTGCTCACGCCTAACTCGATTCTCCCACTTTTTATGGTGAGAGAGGGTCTTCTGAGGCCACTGATGGTCGCTATAGTTCACTTCTCCTGTTCCGCCTCTCTATCTCCTCTATCCCTTATTCCCACATGAAAAAAACTTCTTTCTAGCTAGTCATTCTTTACATCTAGTCATCATTTTAATGTTGAGACATTTTTTGTCAACGATGCTGCATCACCATGTTTTGGCCTAATGGCCCAGGTATCAAGTTTGGTCCATTAGGGACGCGTACTAGAGTCGGAGAATGACTCTATAGCACCCGTTTGGTCATCCTTCCATATACTTATATGCCTCTAGAGCCGCCATAAACAAGTGGGGTTTTGTTTCGATGTGACATCAGCTTCTTCTACTTTCTGTAGACGCGTGTGTCGGCTAGATCGTCTGTTCTACTCGATTTAGAACCATCATCTCATACATTGCAATTGAGTGCTTCTTTTACATGTTTTGTTCTTCGATTGCATGCAGGAATAACCCTAGTGGTTTGGTTGGCGAGCAACTGCTAGAGTTGGTCTATCGGTCACTAAGGCTCAATGTCCTTGGATGGTTGTAGTCAAATCGTGAACGTCTCTCTAGTTAAATCGATGTTATCCATCTCCATCGAAAGATGGGACACCTGCAGCCTTATCAGGAGCAAAAAAGAATTATTCGGCATTTTGAGGTCAAGTTAATATTGAGAAAAAACACACAATTTGGCAAATTAGGCCACAAACACACACCACCAACCATGCACCCACCCTCTCACATAAACACACACCAAGGCCCGCTTTGTTGCTACCGACAGGTGTCTTAGCGCATTCAAGAGTGGCAATCTTGCTTTTCTTTGTGGAGGGATTTTGTCAGTGTCTTCTGTGAACATTGTCAAAGGGATGCCTTCCGCGAGTACCACATGAACTAAGTATGCAAGTTTTATGAAGGATGCGACTATTCTTACGATGAATCATTAAAGCTCACCGAATGCCATTCCCTGAAGAAAAAAAAATGATAGTGTTGCTTAATGGCTGGGAATATATCCACTTGAGGTCTTGTTTAGATGTGGATTCATCCCAATCTATGCGTTAAGGGGTGCATTGGGATGGGAATTTAGTTAAATTCTACTCAAATCCACCCAACACAATGCCTGAATGGAGATAAGTTGAGATATTGCAGCACAAACACAAAAGAATGAAATAGTGCACACGTTAATTACTCTGTTTCCTAGTGCTAAAAAGTTCTCTGATCAACAATCACACCCTTCTTTACAAGAAAAAGAGCACTGATGCACACGTGAATTGTACAACTCAACACTGGATTCTATATTTATTTTTGTAATAATAACACTGGACCACGTTTGGTCCATCAGAGATGGAGCACACACCTAAGGGACTTGCCTTCCTCCAGCAGCTGGATGGCCTTGTTGATGTCCGAGAAGGGCATGTTGTGCGTTATGAACCCATCAAAGTTTATATCCAGGTCCTGTGAGGGACGACAAATTAAGTAGCAAGGTAAAGATCGATGCATGCGGGCGATTTGATTTTATTATTACGGAAGAAATTAATTTAAGGGACAGAGCGTGTGACGCACGCACCCCGTTGATGCACTTGTCGACGATGCCAGGCAGCTGGGACTTGCCCTTGACGTCACCAAAGACGCAGCCGGTGATCCGACGGCCGTCGAAGAGCTCCATCGGGTGTAGCGGCATCATCTTGGGCGTCGCATGGATCCCCAGCACCACCGTCAGGCCCCAACCCTGCATTGCATATATACACGGTGTAGAGTTCATTAATTAATTATAGTATTCTTAGAAGCAAACCAAACTAATTAAGCACAACGTAGTACATCATGCGTGGACACGAAGGCCTCTCTCAGCACATTATTGATCCCGGTACACTCAAAGCTGTAATCGACACCAGCTCCGTCAGTCATCTCCCTGATCACCTGCACATCAACAAACTCCTCATCAATCCAATCCTGCATATATATACAATTTCGATTCGATGTATATATAGCTACCTCATGCACAGGTTTGTCACAGGCCTTGGAGTCGATGAAGTCAGTGACGCCCATCTCTTTGCCTGAATACACATTTCAAGCCCGTGACACATCATCATAACACATGGAGTGCCTATATCTATATGTATGATCAGTGTCGTTTGGTTTTACTAGTTTAGTGGTGGCACACTGAAAGATCCTTGTGCTGTGATGCGTATACGTCACAAATTATCAGTTTTGTTATAATTCCCAAAGAATAAAACTTATTTTCCGTGGCTTGTCTCACATGTAGCAATTGCTGTAATTTTTACCCATCTCACGTTAGGGGTGGGTTACTGATGTGACATTGAAATAGATGAGCCTCACTGTATGTATCCTAATTTCTCTGTCCTTTTTTTTAGATAAAAGGCACCTTTCTCTATCCTTTTTTATGCCTTGGCATTGAAATGTACCACAAAGTTGATGAATATAAAACATTAAATTCAATATAGATGCACTTGACCCCTCCCCACCCCCTCAATGTCATACGGATTTGTCCTTAGGCATTTGTTCAAAGCTGAAACGTCACGCCAAATTGCAGAATTCTCATCAGAACATTCTTCTCATATCTCCCCAAACTTTAAATAAACAATTTACATAAGTCACTACGATGGGGATCTTTTAGACAGAGATATTCTAAACATTGGGGAATTTGTCAACGAGAAAGATAGTGCGTATATGGGACACCCATTGACCTCAGAAGCGAAACGAGCTAGCACACGGCAAGTTAGTTAGAATTAATTGAACAAAGTAATTAATTGCTGTGATTCTCCCCAATTTCAAAGAAAAAAGTGAGAGTACTTGACTTAGGGCCTATTTAGATTAGCTAGAGGTAGTTGCTAGTTCAAATTAGTGAATGTTGGCTAGCTATTTGGCCAACAACTAGTTGAAGAATCCGTTGACCTCTACCCCCAAAAATCGAAGTCATCTTAGGGTCATGTGCAGTGACCAAGGCGGAATTAATTCGACTAGTGAGAGGAGCTGCATGCAGACAATTGAATTAATTGGGCCAATGCGAAAAGCCGTATGCGCTTGGAACGACGTGAATAATGTGAGTGAATATATATTTTATAATACTGTGTGTGTTGTCAACTTAGTGATGACAATGCTTGAATCGTTGTGTTCTCCTGGTAGTGGCATCACCAGGAAAGTGACAACCTCGTCGTCCTTGAAGTCGACGAGCTAGCAAGATGTGCTCTCTATCTCCTCTCCGATCTCCATGGATGATTGATGGATGTATCTTTCTACTTTATTAAAATGTAAATAAAGTAATCTACAAGAATAAAATACACGCGTATGCTTGTCCCAATTTCGGAAACAAAGAAAATCATACGCGCGCTTATTTTGTATAATCAAAGACGAAAAACCGAACCATTGGGCTTCATTTTTTTTGTAACAAAAAGATATGGCTGCAGCTGTATTAGGAGCTGAGCTAGAGCTGACCAGCAGATTAATACTAAAACGCCAGGTGATGATGGTTACGTGATGATGAAATGACATGACACGTTTGTTCTGTAGCTTGACAATGACGTGGAAATAGGCAGCAATTACTAATAGACAGCAGAGAAAGCAATGCAATGCAGTGCAACAAGGGAGGGAAGCTTAAAGACGTGGCTCAGCACGCACCTTTGGTGAACTTTTCAAAGTTTATGTCAACGCCGATGATCCGAGATGCCCCACGTAGCCTGGCACCCTCAGCAACCTGCAAAAACAATACTGTATGTGGTTAGAAATAGAAACAATTTATGTGGTAATTTAGTTGGATAAATTATCTTCTCTTTTGTAACAGTATTTAATTATTTACTGACCGCGAGACCCACAGTGCCAAGGCCGAATATTGCTACCGTGGAGCCCTTGGAAATGTTTGCAGTGTTCCATGCAGCCCCAACTCCTGATAATACCAAGGACAGACGATAATCATTATTTTGTTGTTATTATTATTTGAATGAATGAATGGATGGATGATGACCGATCGGATTGATATGATTAAGGTTTGCGGGTAAAAAGAAGAACAAAAAACAGGTCAGTATGATGACTGCGATTTGCAGTCTCTGTCTGCAGAGTGCAGACATGTTTCAGTAAGTTACGCCCGTAAGCAGCCACCTTGGATATCGATGTCCATGTGCGTGGTGATGGACTGCTGGCACACGCAAACATACTGCACCGTTTTTCTTTTATTATTTTCCACAAGCTGAGTTCAGACACACGGCACTGTCGGTGAGGTAGAAAGTGAGAGACAGTGACTGGATGAACCGTCACTTGCGTCGTCAAATCTTTTTTTATTTTCTTTTGTTGCGATTATTACGAACAGTCCAAGGTCCAAAATTCTTATAGGACATCCAAACAAACTATTAAACTCTCTGGAGGCGCCATAGTATAAAATATATGTCTGTATATGCAGTATATGAATGAAATAAACGATGGAGGTAGCACGCACAGGATGTGGCACATGGATGCCTTGGTCCAGCAATCAGCATCCTGAGACAGAGCTCATCTGTCAAAGGCTTTAACTAATTAATGACAGGCCATTCAGGTTCAGGCCCTCAATGCAATTCGGACATCAAACCAGACTAGCTATAAACATATATCATGCATGTCCAGTTCCATTCCAGTTTGTTCACATGTCAAATTCATCCATCTCCATCGATCCATGATTGACGGTCATGTCCGAGTTGAATGTGAATATAATTCAACCATATTTTATTTTTGAATAATATATATACCTGTGGAGATGCCGCAGCTGAGGAGGCACATCTTGTCCAGTGGGGCCTTGGGGTTCACCTTGACGGCACAGGCCGCGTCAAGCACGGTGTACTCGGCGAAGGTCGAGGTGTTGAGGAAGTGGTACACCGGCTGCCGCACGCCAGAGCGTTGGTCCACCACGGAGAACCTCGTGCCACCGTCGGAGGCCATGGTGCTCTTGAACGGGTTGACACGGTAAGTCCCGCACAAGTTTGTCTTACCGGACTCGCAGTAGGCGCAAGCTCCGCACTCCCCGTTGAAGATGGGGACCACATGGTCGCCGGGGACCAGGTCCTCCACGGCTTCCCCCACGCTCTCCACCACTCTGATGGATTGGAATTTGGATCGGAGCCAAGCATATCATCCATAAATAAGGTCAACATCAATTGCATTGCACATCCAAATTAAGTACTCCTATCACATTGTTACAGTGAGCTGTGTGATGTGATCACGGGTGGTTTGTAGTATCTATATCTATCTAACGATGTTCCTAACGGTATACTATACTACCAATAAATATGCATGTTTATCGAACGTCTTACTTTTTTATACTCAAATTATGTACGCATTAGTCGATACAGAAGCTGAAATATTAATGTATTCTCTTTTCTAAAAAAGTATATTTGTTTACATATGCTTATAGGAAAAATAAATATGACACATATGTTCTCCCTAGAAGGCAGGGATCCCTGCATACTAAGCTTTACTTATGGAGAAATAAAATATCTTTAACAAAGCAAGAATTGTTTGGGAAAATAACATTAACAAACATACATCACGTGTAGTATATAATATAATAAGCTAAAATTCCAAGTGGCGGGTGCGTGCAGGCGCTAACGACCCCTATTTGTTTGACTCGGTAATTTCTGCCTTAAATTCAATGTGGCACTCCGCACTCCATAAAAAATTAGCATAAACATTGCAAGATTTTAGGAATACAGACAACTTACTGAACCTAGAAAGGCACAGGTCATTTTCAGCTTTCGAAACAAATTTCGTGTTTCAGTCCTCATTAAAATGCAAGATTTTTTTTCTGTTTTATTTATACGACTACGAATTCCTTGTAAAGCCCATCTGCTTAGAAAGTCGTGGAAGCTGAAAAATGAGGCCTGAGTTGCAGTATTATTACTCCGTACTTGCTAATCAAGAGATATTGGTACCAAATGACTCCAACCGAGCAGTCTCAAGCAAGCAAGTGTGGGGGCGTTCCTAAAAAAAGTATGGGGGCGGCCGAGGGCTGAAACTCAACTCCTTTTGCTATCTTTTTGCAACATTATACACGCCAAAACACACGTCACGGAGGATAATGTCTTAGGCTCTGGTTGGATATGCAGTATTCATCTTAATTCCCATGCGTTGAAGTGGATTGAAGTGAAATTAAATTAAATTCCATGTCAATCCACTCTAACACATATGGGTACAAGTAGATACATATGCATCAAACATGGCCTTAAAAATAATCATCAATTAATACGTACTTTCTCCATTCCAAATTTTATTTTATTTTGTCTTTTTTAAGTACATACATTATTCTATATATCTAAACATATTATTTATCTGGTTACATAGCGAAATATTGTACTAAAAGTTAAAGTGAACTATAATTTAGAACAAATGGAACAAATAAGAAGATGAAAAAGAGACGCACCCGGCTGCCTCATGGCCGAGGATGCGAGGAAACTTTCGTTGCATCTCGTTCTGCCATATCATATCGATCACGTCCAAACATCATACAGCATCACATGGGCGGCCGGCCGGAAATACAAATCAATAGATTATTGGTCAAGGGATGAAGTAAAGAATCAACTCGGCAACAAATCATTGAACACAGGCATACATACATACATGTACTGTAGTATATAATAAAATTCTACCAGATGATATAACCTGTTGGTTTTCCTCAAAAAAAGTATATAAGTATGTAATCAGTTGCCTTCACGAGGCATGACTACAAGGCCGTAATTAATTTTTTTAAAGTGATAATAAATAAATAATTATATTAAGCCATGAATGCAACACGTCTGTAGCTATATGGATACACAATACATGTACATACATCAGTCACCTCAGTACTACTGCATATAGAGCACTACTACATACCTCTCCTTTCAAGAAACTGAGATCGGTGTGGCAAACGGAGGTGAAGAGCACCTTGACGCGCACCTCCAGGCGACCCGGCGGCGCCACCTCCACCTCCTCCATCACCAGCGGCTCGCCAGGCCCCCACGCCACCGCCGCTGCGCGCACATATATATACCAGACAGTTCATACTTCTGGCAAGACCGGTGCCGTTGCCAGCGTCGAAAGATGGATGGATCGGTCGAGCAAGCAGAAAGGAAGACGTAGGAGTGGCCGGGAGGAACCGAGGAAGAAGGAGAAGCTGCTGCTGGGCAACATACGACATATTACATATATACCTTTGCATTTGATGGGCTTCCCCTGGGTGGGGGCGGCGCCGTTCGTCAAGCTGCTGTGGCCGTTGGCAGCCATGGCGTCTTCGATCGATGCTTTCTTGGTTCTCTCCTCTCCGGCCCCTTGCTGGTTGTTTACTTTTTCAGCGAGAGAGAGAGAGAGAGAGAGAGGAGGAGGAGGAACTGACTGAATGGAGCTCTTGGCTCTAGGGGTGAGCAGGGGAGCGAGACAAGTGGAGCAGGCCCTGCTGGTCTGTTTATATAGGCAGAGAGGCAGGGGAAATGAACCAGATAGATAATGCTTTTTGTGTTATTCTTCTGCTTTAGTTTTCTTGCGTGGTCAAAGAGGGCGCTGGGGCAGTGGCTTCGATTTCCTCAATTGTATTTTTTTTTCCAGTTATAATGTAGACATACATGCTCACCTATATAAACGTATGTATATCATATAAACGTACGTATCTTTGAACAACTGCGACGAAATGTATCAAGATTAGTGTTGACGCTCAAAAATGACAATGGAAGGTCAACGCACGTCCACGCGTCAACGCAAAGCGGAACGGGCAAGTTTGGCGCACCAAGCGAGCGCCGGACGCAGCGTAGGCCGGCGCCGAACGCAGCATAGGCTCCACGCCGGGCCTCGCGAGCGGCTCTGGACCGCGTCCGGTGCCCGCCGGACGCAGCGTAGGCTCCGCGCCGAACTCAGGCGCGGGTGCGCGCGTGGCGGCACCACTGCGCCGAACGCGGGTCAGCGGGCGTCCGGCGCACGTAGGACGCAGTCCAGAGAGCGCTGCGTAGCGCGCGGGGCGCCGGACGCAGGCGCCGGACGCGCGGCCAGGGCGCCGGACGCGTCCAGCGCCGTTGACGTAAAACCGATTCCGTACGGAATCGCGTTTTTGGTAATTTATGACGTGGGAAACTTGGAGAACGCGAGTTGGAGTTGTTTTCCATCGGGATAAGACCACCCCCCTCCATATATATGAGAGGATCATGGCCGATTGAACCCATCCACATCAGTCGATAAAACACAACACGATCAAACATGATCTAATCTATCTTCTCCTACCTCTAGCCCTAACCTCTCCTCTACCTCTTCCTTCTCCGTCGCTGCTGCCATGAACAGGTGATCGACGACGACGACAAGCCCTAGAGCGGTCAGGTTGGCTAGGGCGCCCCATTGCCGCCGCACGTCCACACGGGGTCCTTCTCGGGCGTGTAGGGTTTCGGGTTTCAAGAGACTTCGCCGGCGTGTCTTGCGTATCGCGCTCCCAACGAGGCTCCTCCGGCGACGTGTCTTGTGTATCGCGCTCATCGCTGGAGGCACAAGGTCTAGGTGTGGACATCTACCAGGCGCCGACCAATCTCTGTATTCGGCTTGCCCTACATCTACCAGGCGCCGGCCGATCCCCGTATTCGGCTTGCCCTTCATCGAGCGATCTAGCTCCTTACCCGGTGTGTTGGCCTAAATTAGCGTCAACACACTTTTTGGCGACTCCGCTGGGGAACGATTGTTTCGGCTCTACTTTGTAGTTGAATCTTTCTGACCTAGCCAATCCATTGATTCCATATTTTGTGATTCGCCAGTACCGTTGCATCTGGCCCGCAAGGCCGATTCCATCTGGTTTTGATCTCCTGTAATTCTGTGTTATTCATCGGAGGATTTCAGCAAGGAGGTCAAAGGTCTAAGTCATGGAGCACCAAGGGAATTCATCACATTATTACTACTAAGCTTGAAAACGGAAATGAAAATTCCCGACCGAATCGTATCGTTTTCTACATTTAATCCGACCATTCACTTTTTCGGAAAATGCGAAAAACGGTACGAAATTCGGACAGACAATTCAAAACGGAGCGGAATTCGAAATGGCCTATTTCGACCAATTTCTACTTTTCTACATTATATTCGGAATGTAACCGTATTCGAAATTCGGTAGAAATTCGGTAGAGCCACAAAAATATATTTTCTATTCCTATATCTTTTTATTTATAGCTCCAAATATAGCAAATAATATATGCATTTTGATCAGCACACGAGAGCTTCGCAATGGTGCAGTCTATTTCATTGTTTGAGATACTTTTATTTTTGAGAAAATATTATGTTTCCTACAAAACAAGTTTAAAAACCAAAACTCGTGGAACTTGTTAGATAAATAATATATTTGCTATGATGCACCACAGATTTGGTCGTTTTGGATTACTTTGGCGGTCAAATTATATGCAATAAGGAGCACCAACAACAACCCTAGACACCACCACTGCCGTATCCCACCACCACTCCCGTATCGCCTTCCCTCCACTCCCGTATTGCGGCGCCGCAGGGTCGTGAGTCCGTGACTCCGTCCTCCACTCCGTATTGCGGAGCCACGAGGAAGAAAATGACATGAAAAATGATCCTGACATCATGGATGATGCCGATGAACCGTAGATGTTCATGTCCTATTAATTTCTTGTGTTAGTTTGGTTATGCACATCTTTAAAGTGGGTTGGTATTTCGTACTGAATTTTCGTACGCCGATTGTTTCGACATAATTCCGCTCGAATTGGTTCGTTTTCGAAATACCGTAAGTTCGTTTTCGTTTTCGTTTCCGACTATACCGTTTTCGTTTCGCATTCGTATTTAAATATAAATATAGAAAACAATAGAGGAGTTTTTTGACCGTTTTCATCCTTAATTACTACAATGATCCCGAGATACGACTTGCAAGTGCAGATGATGAGTTTTACAATTATTTTGCAAGTTATACAAATCATGATGTTGATGTTACTAGCTGTGATGATAATAAATATTGTTCATCGGTTAATGTTTTTGATAAATATCATGATCAAGAACCGATGTTTGATGATTTTGATTCTTTTAGTAACATACAACATGAAGATTAATATTCATCGGCTAATAGCTCACATTATTTGTTCCCACCACAAAAGGAGCCGATGAATGAGACAATTGGCTATGATGAAAACTTAGCCAATTACTCTCAAAATTTAGTGCCTTATGCCAATGAAATTCAAAATTCGACTTCATATGATTTTAGCCGGATCAATGAAAATTCAACAAGGTGCATTAATAGCAATTCTAATAATTCAGCTTCATGTGTTATTACTAACTCTAGCCGAATCAATGAGGATTCAGCCAAGTGCGAGAAAGCCATTACTTGTAATTCGGCTTCATATGCTACTTGTAGCTTTAGCCGAATCGAAGAGGCTTTAGCTCATGCCAGAAATCCATATGGCTCTTCTCAATGGAAAGTGCCCACTTATCATAGGCCATACCCTTTACATTATGATTACCTAAAGTCTCCTAGTGGTTGGACTGTACCAAAGTTTGACAAATTTAGTGGTGAAGATGATTATACTGCTTCGGAACATGTTCGCTGGTACCTTGGGTATTTGCAGTTAAGTGGTGCAGGTAAAGAAGACTATATGAAAGTGCGGAATTTTCCTTTATTTCTTACTGGTACCGCTTTTGTATGGTTTACATCTTTACCAGAAAATTTTGTTGGATCATGGTCTTGTTTAGTGAAATTGTTCCGTAAACATTTTGGCAAGACCAATGAAAAAAAGGCCGATTACAATTAAGTCATCAGCCAAAGGTCAATCCGAATTGGTCCCTTCGGCGTCTGAAATCGATGAGACCAGTTTAGGAAAGACTAACATTAGACCCCCCGGTATGAGCTTGTCTTATTGCTACATTGATCAACAGGGCAAACTTGTTTTCAGGAAACAACCTAAATTGGTCCTTTCGGCACCTGAAACCGATAAGACCAATTTAGAAAAGGCTAGCACTATACTTCCTCGAGATGCAAATCCTTCACCCTGCAATAAAGTGCTTTCCATGGCTGAAACTTTGAAGATAAATAATCCGGCCATCTTGATCCGACCGGAGCAAGCCGATTCTACTATTGGGAAGAATGTGATAATCGGCGAGCCAAGAGAGCCTAAGAAAGGAAAGCAGATTTTGGACCGTGAAGTGGTGCTAGAGAAGCCCAATGGCAATCAGGAGAATCTCAAGATTACTATCAAGTCTTCTAGGCTCGGGGGGCAAGCCCAAACTCTCGTGGATAAGCAAAAATCAGTTAGTAATAATATTATGCGAGAAGATAGTGAGTAAGTCGACTTTAAAAGTCAGCCAACCGATTCTAATATTGCTAAGCGAAAAAAATTAGCAAGATCAATTTCTCAAATCGGTCAAGCTAGTTGTAAGCGAAAAATGCAGCACTGCGTTTCCCATGGTCGATTGAGCTATAGCCAATCGAGCCTTAACAAAGTAAGACCGATTAAGCCAGTTCCATGCAAACTTGCTTATCAGGTCCAACAAAAGATCAATGAGCGAGTTGTTGCTAAAATTGTTTCTACAGGTGCTTCAACCAAAGAAAATGATGGACCGATTACTGTTGATAATCCGGACCAATCAAACATTGAGAAGATGTCAAGGGGCACTAGTGCTAGTAGTTGTGAAGCTCAGAGCAAAGCATCAACTCCTAAGAACTTCAAGCCACCATGGTGCCCGTTGACGGTCGTTAAGTGCCTATTTTTACCGTCAACTAGACATGAGAAAGGACTAAAATATGTTCACCAACTAGATATAGGGGTTATACCGATGTAATTCCACGAGTTTTGGTGAATGTCTCGTTTCGCAGTAGGTGTCGCCTAAAAATACCCAAGGAAGGCCCACATGTCGTTTACATAGAGATAATCGGGAACCGGTAAAAATTCCGTAACGGAAGGTTCGAGAAGGCTATGGACCAAACGGGAGCCCGAACCGGCTCGGTGGAGAGTCGGCCGCCCCAACCCTAGAGTCGGCCGACTCGTGACCTCGCCCAATCGGCGTCGCCTCGCGGATCCCCGTTCCACCGCCTTTGAGGATGAATAATAATCGTCCATTTAGGTCGGTTTGATCCGAGGGCTGCGGTGCATCCTAGGGGGCTATATAAACGGGGCCCCCGGCACCGGGAGTGAGGCATCCCTTGAAACCCTAATTCATTATTTCTAGGTAGGATCGTGAGGGGTCCCTTGAATGGATCTCCTCCCTAGAGCCTAGCATTCAAGATAGATAGAGAGAGTATAGGGTGAAGGTAGAGTTGGAGGAAGCCCGGCATGTCGGTGTCTCCTCTCCGGTTGTACTGCGGGATCAAGTCTCCTAACCCGAGGCTTGGTTCTAGGATCATTCCGCAATTCAACTTCGATACTAGTAAGTTCTTGTTATTATTGCTCTTTGGTTTACGAGTTTACTTTATTCGCTTCCGGTTGTGAATAGAGTAATCGTTCATAGCGTAAAGCGTGGTGCTTGGGCTAGGTTCACTCGTAGATGCTCCCTATCCGGCCGGAACCGTGGTAGTATCGAGGGAAGTGACAATCCCTTTGTTACCTTTGTAATCCACTTCCGTCGGTAGGTAAGGTAGGTCCAAAAGTGCTAGGTTAAGCATCCTCTCGTGGTGTCTTTTCTTAGATGCTCCCATAGAGTAGTAGTTGCAAAGCTTGCCATAGGTTGGAAAAAGACTGTGGTAGTAATCCTCTCTATATCGCTCATTACCTTGTTTGTAGCTCACGGTTAGGTATAGACTTGGGTTAGTCGATGCACATTTTCTCCTAGCGGATAAATAAATAACGATACTCCGGAATATCTCCCAGGTGAAGTGCTCACCGATATCCGTGCGCTTGCGGATTATTTCTCTTTGATTCTTTCGTGTGTGTATCTAGTATCAACAAGCATTTCTCGCGTCGTTCTTAGGGAGAAAGACGGTCACGAGATAACCTTAAGTCATGCTTAGCCTTGTATTATACTTTTATCTTTTTCTTGTTTCCTTTTTCTTTTTTCCTTTTATTTCCTATCCTTATAGATAACCCAAATTCCATGCATATCTATCAATTTCTTGCACCCATGAGCGCAAGCTTAGAGCCACTTGAGCCCATGATTCTCACATCTAGCTATGAGCTGCGCCCATGTGTGGTTGCAATAGGTCAAAGCCACCCCTTTTCTACAGCTAGAGTCCTATCTTCTAATCAAGGAGGTAATGTACCCAAGGTCCTATCTTCTAACCATGGAGAAGGTAATGAACCCAAAGTCCTATCTTCTGATCAAGAAGGTAATGAACTTTTTGCTACACTTAGGGAATCTTTTAATCTTCCTATAAATTTAGGTTTAGACCTAGCCTTACAAGACCCTGTTCTTCTTCAACATCTTTATACGGGTCTTGATAATGTCGCCTTTGGAGGAGTTTTCCTTTCTTTATCCATTAGTGAAGTGAGGTTTGTCCTTATTATTAATGGACACACTCCTTGCACTAGCCTTCATGATAACATCCTAGAGGTAGAGAAGGAATCATCCCCCAAACTAGAAGAGGAAGTTTCCGTAGCCACTTTGCAAACATTCCAATCCCATGATTTGGCTATCCATCCCAAACCAGTAGTACTCCAAAATTCTCTAAGAAAAGAAGTAATTCTATCCTTAGAAATTCTTTTTGATGGCAATTTGGGAGAAGCGTAAACTTCCCACTTCATAAGAGATCTTTTAGTGCGTACATTGTCAATTTTCTCAAGAAGAGATCTCTTAGAAAGCGTCTCAAATCCAATCCCTTTGAAGGATGCTTAGAAAGAATCAAGGATGGCATGTGAAGTGATGCCATAGAAGGAGAGCGTAGCCATCTAGAAACCACCTTTGTCTTCTCCCCTTTTGTGCCCACATCAAATATAGAATACGAACCCACCTTTAAAACCATCCTTGACCCCTATGACTCATTCTATGCTCTTTCTCCTAAACCTTCCGATGATCCTAGAAATCCATCTAGATCTCCCACGTATAGGAACCATCAAGACCATATAGAGGATCGCAAAGAGCAACATCCATGGCTAGAGAGCATTAAAGACCTATGTGCTATTGCCACTAAATGGATGGATAAGGCCTTATATGAGATCATTTTGATAGACGATCCAGGGGGAATTTTGGACATTTATGTCGAGTCACCCTTGGAAGTGGAAGATGATGGAGGCTTCAATGAGCAAAGTAGTTACTTCTTAAACACCCCATCAAGACCTTGCTCATATGAAAAATCTCCTGATTCACTTAGTCTCTCCAACATTACCACACATGAGATCTTCGACCCCCTCATGCTCCCTGTTCCTAAAGATGTTGAAAGGGTGGTTGTAGACACATATGTTTATCATAAATATTGCAGATCTCGTTGTGTTGAATCTTGAGATAGTACACATAGATTGGTGTTGGAGGGGGAACCACTTCACCAATTGACATCTTGAAGGTTTCCCAAGGACAAGCTTACTGTCTTAAAACAAGCACCGTTTAGACCATGACATGAGTGTTCACTTTTCCACCTGCGCTGCCCCGTTAAATGAGCATAGAGTTATAATTTTGAAAATATTCCTTCGGTATTCGTGTCACTAACCTTTCTAGGTTCAAGCAAAAAGATCGAAGGAATAACAAATGCAAGGTATGTACAACCAATCATTATGCAACATTGAATTACATTCATCCAATCTTGACTTCTGCCAAATTCAAGATTGGGGGATATACTTCCATAAATAGATTCCTTGTCATGTTGCCACATTATTTTGGTTGTTCCTACCTTTAAGGCATGCTCAGTTTGCTAAACAATAATCATGCTCTGCCATCACTGTTTGAGTAAATCTCTGTAGTGCTCTCATGCCACCTTTGTTTGCTATAGTATGCTTTAGTTTGGAGGTGCTTCATAATGCATTATGGGTACTTCTAAAGGCTTTTAAATTAAGCGTGGTGCTTAGGTTAAATTGCCTTCCTTAATTAGATTAGACATGGAGTCTAGTTTGGTTATTGAACTAAAATTGTGCTGTAGTATATATTGGTATATTTTGTTGGACTAACCCCTGCAGAAAAACTTCCAAATCCAAATTGGGAAAGTCCCGAGATGAACTCACATCAGAGATGAAGCAAGGCATATGATGAACTCGAACAACTTTGCACAGAAGACATAGTTCATCGTCCAAAAAAGGATTGAAAGAATTTATGGCGTGCCTATGCATGGTAGACCTGCCAAATCACCATTTCAGTGATGGAACAAAGAAGGAGACAAGAGTGCCACAAGAAGGATTTAGATTAAATAGCACTCATCGAGAGGTGGTGGATGAACAAGGCAACAAGCTATGAGCAACCTTGAAGACATCATAGCATTGAGCCCAAAACTCGACCTAGGACACCAATGAGAAGCTGGGTGCAACTCACCTCATTTTGGTCAATCAAAGACCTGCTCTCGTTGTTCTTGAAGACACCCTCTTGCACGTCGGTAGCAAGGACAAGCATGACATGATAAGCATGCATCCTTGTGTCAACCAATCACCATCAAGGTTTGACTACCGATGAGGCCCAAGAAGACCATGAACAACTATATTTGCAAGATGATGTCCCTAGGCCATTGGAGATGAAGCCAGCATACAAACATTAGTGATGTTCGTTCCTTGATCATCAAGACGGATGGCGTATCATTAATTACAACTCTTCGCCATGCCGCTAGAAGACAAAGACCATCAAGGAAGAACTCGAGTCTACATCTCTAATGAACATCAATTAGTCAACCAAGACTCAGCAAAATCAAGAATGGTTGACAAAGAAGATCATGCATCTGTCTGTTCTGGATTGGACAAGTCCAAAGAAAAGAAGAATGCAAAGGAGAGATCTTTGCTCAACGGACCTAGAATCAAGAGCCCTCTCCGACAGACTTAAGAACAGAGGATGGACAATGTTTAAGAACATGGAGTTACAACACACTTCGAGGGATGATTCAACACTCACACATGGCTTCAAGTGACGAGCAACAGCAAGCTTGGGGAGGAAGGCCACCGACTCCTCTAATGATAATCGAGCAATGCTCTTCCTCTTATCAAGCCTCCGTCGCTCTGGCATACTGGTTTCCAATCCCTCCACTCGCAATTACTTCCTCTCTATAAGTTTGGTTGTTTTCTATAGATGTCATACACACAAATCAAACTTAAGACAAAATAAAATCAATCCTTAAGAGAAGAAGTAATGGTGAGTAAATGTTCAACCCAACTTTTCTGAAGCATAGAATATGACCTTCACCTTTAAGACAACTCTACCCTTGTTATTATTTATATTTCTTCGGGTATGTGTTGTCTACTAATCCTCTGCAGAGAAGAAACAATAAGTGGAGCACAAGGTCGAGGGAGAGGCCATCTAGAAGCACCTACTCTTCATAGGGTGCTGCAGTGATAAAGTTCTGAACCTGCAACATGCACACTAAACAAGATGCTGCCAACTTCACAATTAAAACTTCGCTCCGCACTAATCGGATAAGGAAAGAACATAGGTGACACCTTCCTCAAGAGTTATCAACTCAAGAGGTGCAGTTCTCAAGGTCTCTACCTTTTGGATCAAATGATGCACCGAAGGATTGAACACGACAAGAAGTCCTATTCAGAGGACTTAAAACACTGAATCCCCGCCAAGGAGGTAACTTGGTAGTTATCCATATTTCCCACTTCAGCATTGCATAAGTTTTTCCTTTAGCATATTTACTTTACGCATAATCAGTTCTTGTTGCATATTTACTTTGCCGCATCCGCATTAGAAAAGAAAATAATTTTGTCTTGCATTGCATCTAGAAAATGCTAAGCCCCATGTGAATAATTTTGTGGTGCGACAGCCCACAAAGATATCCACTGTGGTGGCATAAAAATAAGTTTTCATCTTAGTTGCATTTTTTTCTCGTCTACATACCATAAAATATAAAATTGCAAAAATATTAAGATCCCGCTAAAAAGATTTTTGTGTTAAGAAGGTTCTAGACAAGTCAAGGCTTAGAGGGTTATCACTAATGCTTAATCGGTTCCACAAGCTTTGTTGTCTATTTGAGCTTCACGTAACATAAAGGATCAAGGAGAGCTATTTACAGTAAGGATGTCCAGCCTCCGTCGAGTGCTTCCTCAACAGTGGTCAAACACGGTCTCCAACAACAACTATCCATGACACTTCAGAAGACTAGAACGTATTCACCGCCTCGTCGCCTATATCCGCAGACTATGTCAACATCCAATTTCCTTGGGGAGAGCATCCCGTGTATCAAGCTAAGTGTTCCAACTTGTCTATTTATTTATAGAGCTTGCTTTGTTAAAACAACTAAAAAAAATGCATAACCTTAGAAACCCAGAAAGATTTCCTTATTTATCTTTTCTACTTTTTGGAGAGCTCTTATTAATCTGTCTTTAAGTAATCCCTGGAATAAGCTCTTATATGGAAATGATGAATAGTAGCTCGCGTAATTCCTTTCAAGTACCTAGTTTTCAACCTTGCACTCTTCCGAGTTTTGGACACAACCGTTTAGATTTGAGATTTACTCAACCCGAAACTTGTGGGTAGCGAATGCTTGATCTAAGTCTAGGTAGTTGACGGATATGATATGGGAAAGTTTTGAGTCAGCTGTCCATCTTGTTCCTAGAGATACTAGAGTTCTGGAGAATTTATTTGAAATATTAAATTCCTGCATGATGAGTTCCTTTATGATGAGAGTTCAAAATTCCTACCACAGCCATATATTCATGCTTGCTAGATTAGGAAAACCCATCTATTTATATAGATCATATTGTAGGCTTGAGTGTAGTCTTTTTAGGCATTGAGTGTGGTTATGCCGTGGACCCATAAGGAACCAAATCATGCGCTTAAAGTCAATACTATGTGCTCTCCATCCATTGATCTATGCTACTTCGTCCTCGAAGCATGCGCCAATTTTATAAATACTACATTCATTCTGTGCCACTTCTGTCCTTAGAAGTACCACTTATATATAGATCCACATCCACCACATATTGTGCTATCTCTACCCTAGAGATACGCGCTTATGCTGCTCCTACCCTGGGAGTGCACATCCATCCATCCACAAAATACATACGCCACTCATTTCACTTCATCCAGAAAAGGTTCTACTCCTATCCTGGG
This sequence comes from Themeda triandra, assembly GCA_018135685.1. Lineage (NCBI taxonomy): Eukaryota > Viridiplantae > Streptophyta > Magnoliopsida > Poales > Poaceae > Themeda > Themeda triandra. Next base: position 40,889 of record JAENPR010002151.1, read on the forward strand.
AGTGAACATCTAGAAATAATCATCGCCGTTCCATTTGCCTACATAAAAGCTCCAGTCATTATCATTTCAAGTTATACACTCCCGTTGCTAAAGTTTCGTTTTCGAGGATTGGTTGCTCTAAAAAAAAAAAAAAAAAAGAAGAAAAAAAAGAAAAAAAAGAAGAAGAAAAAAAAAGAGAGAAAAGAAAAAAAAAAGGGAAAGAAAGAGTAGCCAAGTCCTTCCCTTCAAGAAGTTTCAAGGTTTCCAAATAAAGGGAGTCATGTTATCCCCAAAGGAGCAAGTGTAGAAGTAGATGTTCACCAAGTGATCACCCCGATAATCATTTCTTTATCATCATCATCTTATCATCCATCCCATTTCCTCATTCACATGCACATATGACTTTATTATTATTTTAGTTCCTATTGGATCCATGTCTTAACTGTGCAATATATGCAAGTGAGTTTGAGTGTCTCCCCACCTATGAGCTCCACATAAGCCTATTAGAAAGTAGGGTGAGAGAGAGAAGGCTCTTTCCACTATGCCTTAGTTCCATAAATACCACATATTCTGAGAGAAGAGAGAAGGCATACGCTACACACATGCCTTGGAGAGGATCCAGAAATACCACAAATGAGAGACTTGAAAGAGTCATACAAGGAAACTCTGAGTTTTATTTGAAAATCTTGCAAAAACTCCGGAATAATAGTTGATCAAAGAGCGAGAAACATAGCGCTTGAATTGACCGTTTTGTCTTTCAACTGCTCAAGACCCCAAGTGATGGCTACAAGCCCCATGGTGAAAGGTAATATGAGTAAGTTTTGAGTCAGAATAGTTCACTCTAATCCAGAGGAGAGTTCTTGTTTGAACACATGTGTACTTTTGAGGCGTGAAAACATTGTAGCAACTCCTGATCCATCACTGAGTTTATCTTTGCTCAGAGACGAGCAAAAGGTAAGCTTGGGGGAGTTGTTGACGGTCGTTAAGTGCCAATTTTTACCGTCAACTAGACATGAGAAAGGACTAAAATATGTTCACCAACTAGATATAGGGGTTATACTGACAGAATTCCACGAGTTTTGGTGAATGTCTGCTTCTCATAGGTGTCGCCTAAAAATACCCAAGGAAGGCCCACATGTCGTTTACATAGAGATAATCGGGAACCGGTAAAAATTTCTGTAACGGAAGGTTCGAGAAGGCTATGGACCAAACGGGAGCCCGAACCGGCTCGGTGGAGAGTCGGCCGCCCCAACCCTAGAGTCGGCCGACTCGTGACCTCGCGACCGGACCGCCGGCCTCGCGGATCCCCGTTCCACCGCCTTTGAGGATGAATAATAATCGTCCATTTAGGTCGGTTTGATCCGAGGGCTGCGGTGCATCCTAGGGGCTATATAAACAGGCCCCCGGTACCCGGGAGGAGGCATCCCTTGAAACCCTAATTCATTATTTCCAGAGAGGATCGTGAGGTGAGGGGTCCCTTGAATGGATCTCCTCCCTAGAGCCTAGCATTCAAGATAGATAGAGAGAGTATAGGGTGAAGGTAGAGTTGGAGGAAGCCCGGCATGTCGGTGTCTCCTCTCCGGTTGTACCTGCGGGATCAAGTCTCCTAACCCGAGGCTTGGTTCTAGGATCATTCTGCAATTCAACTTCTGATACTAGTAAGTTCTTGTTATTATTGCTCTTTGGTTTACGAGTTTACTTTATTCGCTTCCGGTTGGGAATAGAGTAATCGTTCATAGTGTAAGCGTGGTGCTTGGGCTAGGTTCACTCGTAGATGCTCCCTATCCGGCGGAACCGTGGTAGTATCGAGGGAAGTGACAATCCCTTTGTTACCTTTGTAATCCACTTCCCGTCGTAGGTAAGGTAGGTCCAAAAGTGCTAGGTTAAGCATCCTCTGTGGTGTCTTTTCTTAGGTGCTCCCATAGAGTAGTAGTTGCAAAGCTTGCCATAGGTTGGAAAAAGACTGTGGTAGTAATCCTCTCTATATCGCTGATTACCTTGTTTGTAGCTCAGCGGTTAGGTATAGACTTGGGTTAGTCAGATGCACATTTTCTCCTAGCGGATAAATAAATAACGATACTCTGGAATATCTCCCGGGTGAAGCGCTCACCGATATCCGTGCGCTTGCGGATTATTTCTCTTTGATTCTTTCGTGTGTGTATCTAATATCAACAGTGCCCTGCGGGTGTGTCAAGAACACAAAAGCGTAAACTTTAGCGTACTCGGTGCATGAGAGATACACTTGTTGTAGTGCCTGCCGATGAGACTTTGGTTGATTCGATTTTCACTGTTGATGATCTTGCTTTTGTGCATGTCAGAGAATCTTCTGAAGGTCACGATGATTGCATACCTCAGAACACTATCTTCAAGAGGCCATCAGATCCGGTGAAACACCTTAGAGCAATGCATGTGACAGGGTATATCAATGACAATTTGGTCAATAACATGTTAGTGGACACCGGGGCCAGTGTGAATTTGATGCCTTATTCGCTTTATAAGAAGCTTGGTGGATCTGATGAGGAACTAGTTAAAACCAAGAGGACGATCAATGGAATTGGAGGAGAAAAACCTACTTTGGTCAAGGAACTTGTCTCAATGATGCTTACCGTTGGGAGCAAAACATTAGCCACCAAATTCTCCATTGTAGAGGTGCAAGGGAACTACAGTTTGATCCTTGGGCGAGATTGGATTCATAACAATCAATGTGTACCTTCTAATTTGCATCAGTTCCTCATTCAGTGGGTGGATAACAAGGTTGAAATTGTTCATGCAGATTTATTCACCTATGCTATGATTGATGCCCCTATGCATGGGGGGCATGGTGATATGACATGCTTGTCAGGGAGAGATCTTACTAATGTTGAGTTAATAGAGGAAGTCATGTTCCAGTCTCTCTAGAGCCGATCGACGATCGGCTCCATATCATCATATTATATGAATTCTGCTTGAACAGGAACATCATCGGCCAATCTATATGAGCAAGTTGATATTGGAATTATTCCATGGCCGATGCATGCTGAACAAAATTTAGAAGCTGATTATAATTTAGTTAATCGAGCTTTCTCATGAATTCTTTGTCAACACTACCTGTTCTTCGTGCATCTAGAGGTTGATCTCCATTCATATCATTGCCGAAGTGACTGCAATAGTGTTGCTTTGATTCAAGAAGACAGGAAAAGAGATGTGCTATCATTGATTAAAGTTTTCTTGATCCCAAGATGAGGTATGCCCATATTTTAAATGTATATGCATGTCACTATACTTGGGCTTAAAATATTAATCTTTGCTAAATATATGTGTTATTGCATGCCGAGCCGATGTGTGCATCTTATATCGGCTAATCCTCATTGCTAGGATGGACAAATGGGCATACACTTTTGCTGAAATATGATTTGACTCTTGAAATAATTAAAGGTCAAGTCACTGTTGATTTTATTGTTAAGCATGGAATTGATTTAGATATAAAATCAGTTACTTGTTTGTTATCCATGGTGGCTTTAATCTTGATTAATCGGCTTACAAATAAGGCCAAGTTGGCATAATCATTGTTTCTTACAAGGTGTGTAATTTGAGACATCAAGCCGATTAAAAGCATATTTGCATTAAACATTAGAATTGAACATGGAGTTCTTTCATTCGGCTCAAGTTTATTGCACTTCATGTAACAACTCCAGTTTTAGGGTTAGCAAAATCTTGCATCATGAGCATGATCATCACATAAGCATCCTTATGGCATTTTCTTAGCAATTATTTTTGTGCTTGATTTAAAAAGGCAATTAGTGATTTCAAGTGATTTCTAGAAGTCATACTTGTGGTACTTTTCTCAAAATGGGGCTTTAACAAAGTTTATAGAGAAGAATTTTTGGAGAAACTTTTGTTTTGACCCCAATTTATGAAAATGACTTTTAGGGTTTCAAAAATGGCAAAAACAGTTTCAAAAATTAATTTTAAATGTATTTTTGGTGACCCAAATTTATATTTTCAAATACAGGCCGATTTAGCAAAAACTTTCTACATGAAAGTTATTCATCTTTTAATTTTGAGAAACTTTCATTTTTGGACCATTTTCAAATTCGCAATATTTTGGAAAATATGGGCAGTCAAAATTTTCAGTTCAAAGGACAAGGTGGGACCCACCCGGCCCCACCCGTCATCATCTTTTCTCCTCCCTCCGCTTCGCGCCGCAGCGCGACGCCGCAGGCCGCAGCGCTGCCCCGCTCCGCCCGCCGCGCCGCGCCGCGCCCCGTCGCCCATTTGGTCGCCCGCGTGCGCCTCGCCCGCCCCGCTTGTCCCCCCGCCGCCCTCGCCGCGCCCTCGCCGCCTCCGTTTCGCCCGCGCGCGCCGTTCCGCCATGAGCGATCCGGCACGCGCGCGCCGCGCCAACCGCGACCGCCACGAGCTCCGCGACGAAACAAAGGCCCACGCGCGCCCGCGCTCGGAGCACGCGCAGCACTTCGCCCGCCGCCCCCGCTTCCCTTCTTCGCCGACGAGCCGCAGACGCACCGCGCGCGGCCGCATGACGCCATGGCCGTCCGCCGGACCGCCGCGCGTCCGCCCCGCGCCCCGGTCCGAAAGTGGACGCGCCGCGCCCATAAAAGCCCCGCCGCACCTCCCGCAACGCCACGCCCTCCAACTCCCTCTTCCCCTCCCGCAGAGCACCTCGGAGCTCCGCCATGCGCCGCTCCGGCTAGCCGCCTCCTCGCCCATCCATTTTCCCCGAGAGCGTCACCGAGTCCGCCCACCTTCCTCCACCTCCTCCGCGAATCCGTGCTTCGAATCATCCAAAGGTAGTGGCCAATCGGCCGGTTCCGTTTCGCCGTCGGCGCCATACGCGCCGGCGAGCCTCTCCGGCGTCGCCGTCCGCACGCGTCCGCCGTCATCTTCACCCCCAAACGCGCGCGCTAGCTCCGCCATGGCTTCGCGAAGCCCGTAGGCATAGCCAAGCGCCGCGCAGTGTCTTGCTCCGGCGTCTCGCCGTCGAGCCGCGCCGCCCTCTCGCCGCCGTCCGTCGCGCCGCCGTTTCCGTGCGCGATTAGCCTTCATCTTCACCTCCACTGAGTCCGCGCCGTCGTCCCGAGCACGACGGTGCCACCCGCGTCGCCGGAGGAGCCGCCGTCGGCGAGCTCTCGCCGGTCGCCGGCGAGGTCTCCGCCCCGACCCGCTGACCGGTGGGGCCACGGCCGGGCCCACGCGTCAGCGCCCAGGCGCGTGTGCGCTCTGTGTGCGCTGCGCCGGGTACGCGTAGCAGCGCGGGCCCGCGCGTCAGTCGCAGTGGGAAAAGCCCCGGGTGCGCGTAGCGATTTAGGGTATTTCCCGGTTTTAAAAATGAATTTCAGAAAAGATGATTTAATCTTTCAAAAATCATATCTCCTTCATTTTAAGTCCATTTTGGGTGATTCAAATTTCTATATTTTTCTTATGAGGAGCTTTATGCATGTAGGGTATTGGTTTATTTTTATGAAATACTTTTCTGTACTGTATTATTTAATGTCTTTAATTGCTTATATCTTGTTAAATGCATAATAAATTGTAGGTTTATCGAAAAATGTGATTCTTGTTTTGTTGCTCTAGTTAGGAGATGCTTTATCTAGTAAAAATATTATTTATATATGTCATGTGTATAAAATGCCCTGTTTAATTATTGTGCTTGCTTTGCTTAGAGTTTAGGAAATTCATAATTAATTATTTATACAAGGTTTAAGCTTGATAATTTTTATAGGGTGTTTCTATGCCTATAAGTAGCTGTTAATCACATGAGATCTGTTGTTTGACACTTTTCATAATGCACAGTATTTTTAGGTCTTGGTTTAATGCTGTCTTGTCTTTTTTGTATAGAATAATTGGTTCACTGTTTTGATCTGAAAAATTTATGGTAGGCTTGTTGTTACCTAGCTTAGCTACTGTAATTTTTGTAGATTTTTCTGAGCAGTCTAGCTATAGGTTGCTGTTATGCCCTGTTGTAACCATGATCGGTTAATCGTCGAGTCTAGGTTAACTTTTGTCCTTGCCATGTTTAATTAGGGTTATAAAAGGGGTAACATGTTAGGATGATGTTGACTACCTTGTAACCTAATGATTGGTTCATCATTATCATCATATGCTTTGATGTCGTATTGCATTCCCGATTACTCATACGCACGATGCATCATACAGGATTGCCGGAAGGAGTGACGCCCGTAGTTCCCGAGGAGCCGGAAGGAGAGGAGCAGCAAGGAGCAGTGCTGCAGGAGGCAGCACAGGACGAGGACCAGGACGCTGACTTGCCTGAGTGCCCTAACCATCACCCTAGCTCCTTTGAGAAAGGCAAGCCCCGGAGCATTACTCCTACAGTTTTCAAAATGTTTTACTTGAGTCATTTATTTATTATGATGCATTAAGTTAATAGGCGTTGACTTGGAACCGTTATTCGCATTATGATTACCTTGATCCACTGAATACTTTACCCTAATTAAGTTCGGGATCTCGCTTATGCTTAGCACTGCTTAATTAGATCGGTAGAAGACGGGTGATTGACCCTCATCCGCGAGGTAGGTGGTTACTACCCTATGGTTGATACTATGGAGGTTGGTTAGAGAACATAACCATGTGGCCTTGTTAAATCACGACTAGTCGGAGTTTGTGGTGTGTTAGACCACGGAAACTCCGGCGATGTCACTTAATGGGACTATGGCTTTGTACGTCCTCGGATCATGTTGAACAATGCCTCACGATAGCCGGAAGGATGCGGACATCCGACCGCGAAGCCTTGAGGATGTTTGGGCCGGCATTTCAACGGAGTTGAGTGTGTTGTCCACAGGCGCGGTATTAAAGCCGGTGGCCGGTCGCGCCGGAGGTACCTCGGTAGCCGGCATGCCCGTTGCAACCGTATTCGTTGAAATCCGTGTTTCCACCCGAATAGACCAAGGTGACCGTCACTGTTTTGGCCGGCGAGTGTGGTTTGTGTGAGGAATACTCGCCACTGGGTTTGCAATCGATTATAATCGCCATCGTTCCGGACAAGTGAACACTTGACCGAGCAAAGCGGCACCGTCGCAAATCATTGTGAAAAATAGGATGGTTATGGTTCTATGTGTTGATGCTGGTATGCTCAACCTGAAGGATAGGATAGCATTGTTTGCTCATTCCCTGGAGATGAAGTAGTACAGGTGCTAACCTAGTGATGTCAGGATCCTACTTAAAAGATGATAAGCTAGAGAGTCCTTTATCACTAAATGATTATTTAATAAGCTCATCTTTTTATCGCAAGTTTAAAATGAGTCGGGGCCTACACCACTTATACAGCCTTACATACTCCTTGGTGTCACTTTATTTTCATTTATGACGGGTAAGTCTAGCCGAGTACCTTCTTGTACTCGTGGTTTTATTCCCTTGTTGTTGCGGATGGTGAGATGTTCTATGGGTATTGCCCAACTTGCTTCTACCCCGCGTATGGGGATGAGTAGATCGTGGGCACGATCAATCTATCTATCGTACCTCTATGTCCGTTGTCGATGTGATGTTGGACCAGGCACTATATTTCAACTAAGTGTGCGTTTGTGAACCAAAACTTTATTTGCTTCCGCAATTTGGATTTGAACTTGGTATTGTAAAATTTAATTTCGTACTCCGATGTAATCTACTATTTGTGAACTTATGTACTACTATGAACCGTTGTATGTTGAACTCAATTCGGTCCGGGCTGTATTGTTGAAAGTTTGAAATCCCTCGAGATTTCACGGACTACGGGTTGATATAGCCACAAAGTGTGCTAATTAAGTTGCTTTAGCGACTCAATAGTACATTGTGTTTATATTAATTGGTCGGTTACTACAGCTGGCATCGGAGCAGTTCAACGTACATCGTTCATAAGTATACTTAAAACAAAATGATTTTGTTTTACAAGCACTAATTACAAACTTATAGCCACTTAATCTCATATATAGGTTTTTCAAAAGTGTGTGGTTTCAAAACTTATATATGTGCCTTGGACCGGGCCTATATCCTTTATGCCCAATTAAGGACTTTAGGTGGCTTATATAAGTACTAACTTGGGAGATTATTGCATCATATTTTTATTTGTCGCGCTCATACACGACGGTTTTGTATGAGGGCCATTCACTTGAATGGTTGTGTATGGTTCAGATTTGCCTCTACGCCAAGGTAAGTGTGAGTTGTGAGAGCATGATCGGACGCAATGCCGATCTAGGGGAGTGCTTATTGGTGCCGGATTATATACACGTTCACACATGTTTATAAGAAGGTACCCCATGTGAGGGTGTCGTCTTCTGATGACTTATGGGGTAGTATGCACTTGGGAATGAGTGCAAGTAATCGGAGATTTCACCTTGTTCGGAAGGTGTCTGGATTTTTACGTCGCTTGCATTCATTGGGACTTGGGCTGAAATGAATCTTCTCGCAGTACACTAACTTCGTAAAACGTGTAGCCCGACTAGTTACCGATATATGAGAGCACGTTTTGTATGCCACCGCCTAGACGTATTAGATAATAATTTTAGGCGGAGGACGTATGGAACGTGCATGCATCATGATTCACACATATGCTCATGTCATTCATTACATTCTCCTCTTCCCTTATAATTAAATTGTCTCGATTCCGCATCTCCATGCTTTAATTATTAAAATTGTTGCTCATTGAAAATAAAACTCCTTTTCGATGGCTCGGACCGCGTACCGCTCGCAAGAGTTCGCGTCCGCCCCGCCACCGCAAGCTTGCTTCCGTGGGAGTACTTCTCTTGTGGTGCGTCGGGTGCCGTCCCACCACTCGGGAGGCCGGGCACCTTTCTCGAAGAAGAGTGGCTTGCCCACTCTCCTCCGGAGGCTTCGTGACGGCGCCGGTTACCCTCTCGGGGGTACGAGCCACGCTCACCGGGACGCCGGTGACCGGAAGAACTATGGCTTTGTTTCGTGGTGGTTGTGGTGCCATCCTTGGTCCATAGTGAGACCTGGACTGGATGGACGGCCAAGGGTGAGGGTATCACCGTTTTCGATGGTGCTCAGGATGCTGCTTTCCTGATACTTGAGAAGATGGTGACAGAGCTGCCTAATGAGGTTCAGAGGCTCATTCCTAGTGTTTTTCCTTTGGCTAGCCCCCGCATTGACACGTGGAGGCAGGCTCCAGGAATGGCACTAGTGGCCGGACCTCATGAGGCAGACTGTGCCAGTGCTCTTGCGCAGAGTGTTGTGTTCGCCTTGATGAAGGCGTATGCAAAGACGGGGAGGAGCTTGCTCTCTCTAGGCACGACCACTGGAGCGTGTCGAGAGAGAGAAGGAGGAGCTTCGTGGAGATGTTCGAGGAGAAGCTCGAGGAGCTCAGAGAGGAGATGGCACTGATGATCGAGCAGAGACCAGTGCGATCGAGAGAGAAGTTGGCCTTGCAAAGCAGTCCAGGAGCTTCGGGCTAGAGTTGGCGGCGTGATGCCACTATCAAGAAGTTTGGAGACACTTTGGCCCGCATGCTTGGAGAGCGGGATGCAGCCGGACCGAGGCACGTGGTTTGAGGGCTGCTCGGCCGCACTCTCCGGGAGGACTTGCACGAGAAGGAGGTCTACATCGACGCCCTGCGAGAGGAGCTCTACGCGAGACAACACGGAGAGTGGGTTGAGTCTCCGCTTGAGGGTGCTGCTAGCCAGGAGAGTGTTAGCCTCATGCGCCTAGACTAGTGTGTTGGTTAGCTTAGCTGGACTGTTGTCCTTCGTGGTCCGTTGCGACTCTTTTGTTTATGTGTGTGTCTGTAGTTGGTACGCTAGTAAGAGTTGGATGTGACCTTGGATCACGTTGTTGTAATGCTATGTCGTCGCTACGCCTAAAAAGACCAGTGTTCGTATGTGCTGGCAACCATGGATATTGTAAGACTCTATGTGATGTTTTGACATAATATTATTAGTGCAGCTGTGATGTGGAAAAATGAATTATTGTGCCATGTGTGGTTAATTGTATGAATTAATTTTCCTTCAATTAATTTCGCAAGGCATGATCTATTTATTCGTTTACCCTCAGAGATTCAGCTCCTAATAGTGGATCAATATTATGGTTGAAACATGCAGATGGCGCCGATCACCCGCAATGGTCGTGGTAGTGGTCGTGATGAGGAAGAAGGGCATGGTGGTCGTGATGGGGAAGAAGCACATGGTGCACCACCCCCTCCTCCCCTCACCGCTGAGCAGTTGTTTGCGCAGTTTCTGGGAAGTCAGCGCAACATAGAGCAACTTCTGCGTGTCAACTTTGAAGCAAACAACAAACACCGTGAGGATCGTCAGCCTAATCAGTTCAGTGAATTCAAGGATTTCATGGACACCAAGCCTCCAGTGTTCAGGGATGCCCCTGATCCATTCATGGCTGATGCTTGGATCAACACTATGGAAGAAAGGTTTTCTTTGCTGAGGTTATCTGAGGAAATGAAGGCTACCTATGCTGCACACATGTTTGAAGGTGATGCTAGGTTGTGATGGAATTCCCATCGCCACACCTTTCCTGAGGGTCAGCCTATCACTTGGGATCAGCTTGTTCGTGACTTCCGTGCAACTTATGTTCCACCCAGTCTTATGGCAATGAAGAAGAATGAGTTCCATAACTTGACCATGGGGAATCGTTCGTGAAGGATTATCATCATGCATTCAGTAACCTATCCCGTTATGCACCCGAGTTTGTGAGTACCGAAGCCAATAAGATTGCCGCTTTCAAGAAGGGTCTCGGTACAAAGCTGATGAAGACCTTGGGTACCTCTACCCGTGTGACTTTCAACGACTTCTACAATGACCGGCCTCACTCGGGAGAATCAACAACCGCATGCTTCGTCGCTAAGAACCGTAAGAGGACTAATGAAGGTGGTTCCTCCCGGTCGAGGGCTCCACCGCATATCGTCCTCCATTTCGCAACCATGGTTCGGGGTCTAAGTTTAGGCCTCCACGAAGAAGAATGTTCCCGCTCGTAATCGCAGAGGTTCTCTAGGCCATTCGGGATGCCTATGCCTCGGGGAAAACCAGTCGGGCCAATGCTGGGTGCCAAGCCCCGGCAAAGTGATGGGTCCTTGCTTCAACCGTGGTCGGCCTGGACACCTCTACTGGCAATGCCCTCATCCAAAGAAGCAATGCCTGCTCGTGTGCATCACACGTCTTTGGAGGAGATTCTTTCGGAGAACCCGTGACAGCCGGTATGTTCCCCGTGGAACCAGATTCCCGCCGTTTTTGTTTGATATCGGATCATCGCATTCCTTTATGAGTCAAGCATTTGCACAAAAGCATAGTCAAGTCATAAAGGAGTTGAATTTAGAGTTTCGGGTGAGTGCGGGGCCGACATCACCACGAGACAAATGGTACTTGATGCAGCCTTGGAGTTAGATCGTTGGAGATTCCGGATGAACTTGATCGTTCGCCTCGGACTAGGTGTGGATGTTATCATAGGAATGAGTTGGATGCATCATTGGGGTGTAGTTTTGGATACCACCAATCGGATGGTGTCTATACGGAATCCTATGGGGGAGGGCACTTTCCGAGATACCCTTACCTCGGAAGATTCCGTTAGAAACCGTGGTATATGCTACTAAAGTGACCCCTCTACCTGAGATTCCGGTAGTATGCGAGTTTCCGGATGTTTTTCCTGATGAGCTTCCGGGTCTCCCACCGGATCGAGAGATTGAATTCCGCATTGAGTTGTTGCCTGTGTTGGGAATATGCCCTAGAGGTAATCATAGAGATGATGATATTCCGCTTGTATCCATGATATGTAAAATGTGTCCATTGAATATCCATTAAAGACAACTTGTATTGATTGTCAATTATGTGAATTGTTTGTGGAACTCTTTTACTTGTATGGTTATTCTATATTCGTCCCGGTCGGAGTTCATGTGAGGACACACATGAATATTAGACTAGCACATTATTAGTTGATGACTATGTTTCACAAGTCATGGACATGGAGATGTCGAACTAATAATGTGGGCACATGTATGACATGTAGGCCGGATCGACCCGACATGAGATTGTCTCTATACACATCATATACGTTATGTCCTTCGACCGAGATTGTTGTATGTGCTCGAGATGTGTATCGACTTGCTTAGGGACCGACAAACGCTACTCCGTTACCGGGTAGTTATAAAGGATGTCTTCGGGTTTGTCGAGAAGCATGCCGTGAGACATAGACAATCAAGATGGGACTTGCCCCTCTCTAAGGAGAGTGATATCACTGGATCACTCAAGTGATTGGATCAACAAATGCATGGCCGTGCTTGGGTTAAGTGTTAACCCACGAGTTGAACCAAATATCATGAGGCAAGGGAGTAACTCGTATGTGGTCGTAGTGGTTCGTCTGATATGATCATTTGCGTGCACATAGGAGTTGTCACGCCTTGCTAGAGGCCACTGTCAGCTATTGGGCGAATAGGAGTATTCGGCCCATGTCTATGTGTGCGTGAACCCATAGGGTCGCACGCTAAGGGGCGGGAAGCCTAATTCGAGTTGGACTCGAATTAGACAAGGCTTAGGATTTCTAATAGGCCTCCAACTCGGGGCACATGAGAGACGCCTATATAAGTAGAGGGAGGGGCGCGGCCAAACTTAATCCACGCCTTTGGCAGCCGCCGTCGCCCTCCACGCTCTCGCCTTCGCTCCTCGCGGACCTAGCGGTCCGGAGGCGCACGCTTCTCCCTCGTACGTGTGTGACACCTCGGAGGTGCTGCATCCGGAGCACGAGGACGAACCGCACGAACCGCAAGTGGTGGGAGGAGTTGCGGACGACCACGCAACCGCACGGCACCGCTGCGACGTGTTCGACTACATCGAGTCGTCTTCCGCCGCTTCGCGCGTCTAGTGGTAATCCCGTAACCCGTAACTAGTAGTAGATCCCGGGCGATGAGGTAGAAAAAGTTTTTGTTTTCTCGCTAGCGTAGCACCCTCATAACCCTACAAAGTGGTATCGGAGCTCTATACTACGTTGTTATAGGTTCCGGATGTCGCATATGTGATATGCACGGTTTTAGATGAGTCTCGATCTTGGTTCATGATCTTGTCGCGTTGGTCTTGTAACGATCTACTCGTACCGGCCGGAATTCCGCCATCCGAGTTAAGTGATACATGTAAATCCAATCACGGCGAGTTAGAGATCAATCGATTGATCGAATTGAACCCTAGGTCAAGTGCCGAGCGCATGTGATGCGCGGCGGTGGCAGATTGGATCGCCACCGGCGCCGGGTTGCCGAGAAAAGTTCTGTTCGTAAACAGCCGTAACTTTTTAACCGTAACTCGGATCGAGACGATTCTTAAACGAAAGTTGTAGAGAAAAAATTTTACATCCACCCCAAACGGTTTGGCCCGAGCTAGATTTGCGAAAAACGGCTTGGAAGATAGAGTTTTTCGCGATTTACTTTTTGTAGTCGGAATCGGTTACCTACTGTTTCTTTGGTTTTGATGAAGTGATTGAAGAGATGGAGATCTCGAAAAGAACAATGGGCTATACCAAGTCATATCTCGTGTTTATGCCGTTCTTACCATGTTCTACTTTCACATGTTATAATGTTTTTTGTCTACATTCGTGCGGTAGTGAAGTAGAACGATCCCTCGCAATGTTTAAGTTTGTGCTTCCCCAAACCTTGCACCGTCACTATCTTGTACAATCGATGGTGGGTCTATGAAATTAGGGTGCCATCGATTTTTCTTGACTAGACAAAGTTCGTATCGGATACTTACCGCAGAAGGTTTGGTTGCTTAAACAAGGTCATCCTAACGGTTAGGGACCTTGGAGCATGAGAAGTTGGTAACCCAAGCATAGAGATGCTATCCAACAACAAGAGTCATATGCGATATGATTAGCAAAGAGTTGCTTACCGATCTATCATGTCTTCTAGCGGTGATGCTAAAGCTCACTAGTCGACTTGCTAGTTGTGGGTCTTGAATCACTAAGTTTCAATCGAGGGATATTGATTTTAGTGGGAGTAGATCATATTTGATATTATTTACTCTATCATGGATATTTTGTCTTAGTATTTTGCATTACTTTTGTTATAGATTAAATGGCGTCTTCTAAGCAACCATTTACTTTGCGTTCGATCCTTGAGAAAGATAAGTTGAATGGAACAAATTATGCGGATTGGATCCGCAATCCGAGAATTGTTCTCGTGGCTGAAAAAGGAGGAATATCTAGACACCCCCTTACCGATGAGCCTCGCGATGATGCATCTCCGCCGTGAAAACGCTTACAAGAAAGCATGTGATGCCGATCTTGAAATAAGCCGCCTTATGCTTGCATGTATGGAATCCGATCGCAGATGCGGTTCGATAACAATCACTCAACGAACGATATGATCGTGGCGCTTGAGGATATGTTCCAAACTCAAGCTAGGACTGAAAGGTTCAATGTCTCTAAGGCGCTTGCTGAAACCAAGCTAGCAGAGGGTGCAGCTGTTGGGCCACACGTAATCAAGATGGTTGGTTACACTCAGAGGTTGGAGAAGCTAGGCTTCCCAATTGGCCCAGAGTTGGCTACTGATTTCATTCTCTCGTCTCTGCCGCCTAGCTATGGGAACTTCATTGCGAACTACCATATGCATGGGGCAGAGAGGGGCTTGAATGAGTTGTGTGGCATGCTGAAAACAGCAGAGGCTGACATTAAGAAGGTGTCGGTGGCCAAGTGTTGGCAGTCCCGTAACAAGCCTAACTTTAAGAGAAAGAAGGGTCAGGGGAAGAAAAAGGGCAAGGCTAAAGATGAGATCTCTAAGCCGCCTCCGCCCGCCCCAAAGCCGGACCACCGGCCGATGCTAAATGTTTTCATTGTGGTAAGAATGGTCACCGGAAGAGAAACCGCAAGCCGTACTTGGCGTCCTTAGAGAAGGACGGCGGTAGTAAAGGTACTCCCGCTCATACGCTTGTTGTTTATGTTACGTACATCTTCCTCGCTAACTCTTATATCAATTCTTGGGTATTTGATACGGATCGGTTGCTCATATTTGCAATACGATGCAGGGAATGATAAGAAGTAGAAGCGTGAAGAAAGGAGAGGTTGATTTCCGCGTGGGCAACAATGCAAGAGTTGCTGCGTTGAACGTCGGGACGATGCAACTTCACCTGCCATCAGGATTCGTCATGGAATTGAATAATTGTTATTTTGTTCCTAGTCTAAGTCGAAACATTGTGTCACCTTCATGTTTGATGAAGGATGGTTATTCATTTGCGAGTAAAGACAATGGTTGTGTTATCTCAAAGAATGATATGTTTGTGGCTCTTGTATCCATTGTGAATGGATTATTTATTTTAAATCTTGATGATGCACCTGTCTCGTAATGTTAATGCTAAAAGGCCTCGGCTTAATGAGTTAAGTCCTACATATATGTGGCATTGTCGTTTGGGTCATATAAGTGAAAATCGCATGAAGAGGCTCCATGATGATGGACTTCTAACTTCGTTTGATTTTGAATCTTACGAGACATGTGAGGCTTGCCTTTTAGGCAAGATGACCAAGACGCCTTTCTCAGTTTTCCCGAGAGAGCGTCGACTTATTGGAACTAGTACATAGTGATGTATGTGGACCAATGAGCACGACAGCCTAGAGGCGGTTTTCAATACTTCATAACTTTTACCGATGACTTTAGTAGATATGGCTATGTCTACCTAATGAAGCATAAGTCCGAAACATTTGAAAAGTTCAAAGAATTTCAGAATGAAGTAGAGAACCAACGTGGCAAGAAAATTAAGGCCTTGAGATCCGATCGTGGAGGCGAATATTTGAGTCATGAGTTTAGCAATCATCTTAAGAGTTGCGGAATTGTTCCACGCCTTACGCCACCCGGAACGCCACGTAGAAATGGCGTGTCCGAGCGGCGTAATCGGACTTTGTTGGACATGGTTCGGTCTATGATGAGCCGCCGGACCTACCTTTATCGTTTTGGGGATATGCTCTAGAAAAGCCGCTTTCACATTGAATAGAGTACCATCTAAGTCCGTAGTTAAGACACCATATGAGATATGGACTCGGGAAGAGTCCTAGTTTGTCTTTTCTAAAAATTTGGGGTTGTGAGGTTTATGTCAAACGGCTTATATCGATAAGCTAACACCCAAATCGGACAAGTGTTTTTTCGTGGGATATCCAAAGGAAACTTTAGGATATTACTTCTACAACCGCTCGTAGGGCAAAGTGTTTGTTGCTCGAAATGGTGTTTTCTTAGAGAAAGAGTTTCTCAAAAGAGAGAAGAGTGGACAAAAGGTGTATCTTGAAGAAGTTCAAGATGAGCCGGGCCGAGAAGGACTCTACGAGTGATGCTAATGTAGCGAGTAACAAGTTGAGATGCCCGTGGCCACTGAAACACCTCCACAACCACGAAGATCAGCAAGACTTCGCGAATTGCATGGGGATCTGTTATTGTTGGACGATGACGAACCTGCAACATACGCAGAAGCTATGATGGACTCAGATTCCGAGCAATGGCAGAGTGCCATGAGATCCGAGATAGATTCCATGGGAAATAATCAAGTTTGGAACTTGGTTGACCCGCCTGATGGTGTTAGACCCATCGAGTGCAAATGGATCTATAAAAAGAAGAAAGATATGGACGGAAATGTTCACGTCTATAAAGCTCGACTTGTCGCAAAGGGTTTTCGGCAAGTTCAAGGAATTGACTACGACGAGACATTCTCTCCAGTAGCGATGCTTAAATCTATCCGGATCATTCTAGCAATAGCCGCCTATTTCGATTATGAAATTTGCGAGATGGATGTTAAAACAGCCTTTCTAAATGGAAATTTGGAAGAGGACGTGTATATGATATAGCCCGAAGGTTTTGTTGATCCAAATAATGCTGGAAAAATATGCAAGCTTAAGAAATCTATTTATGGGTTAAAGCAAGCATCTCGGAGTTGGAACATTCATTTTGATGAGGTTGTCAAAGGGTTTGGCTTCCGTCGAATGAAGAAGAGCCTTGTGTTTACCAAAAGGCTAGTGGGAGCGCTGTTGTATTTCTAATCTTGTATGTGGATGACATACTATTGATTGGGAATAACATTCCTATGTTGCAATCAGTAAAGACTTCACCGAATAATAGTTTTTCTATGAAGGATTTGGGAGATGCAAAAGATACATCTTGGGCATTAAGATCTATAGAGATAGGTCGAAAAGGCTAATAGGATTATGCCAAGATACATATATTGACAAGGTGTTGAAACGGTTCAACATGGAGCAATCCAAGAAAGGGTTCTTGCCTATGTCACATGGTATGCGCTTTAGCGACAAGCAATGTCCTTCATCGATGAAGAGCGCAAACGCATGAGTAAGGTTCCATATGCTTCGGCAAAGGGTTCCATCATGTATGCCATGATATGTACTCGCCCGCATGTCTCATATGCTCTAAGTGTTGCGAGCAGTACCAAGGCAATCCCGGTGAGAGTCACGGACGTCGGTTAAAAACATCCTTAAGTACTTGAGAAGAACTAAGGATGAGTTCCCGATCTATGGAGGTGAGGAAGAGCTCGTTGTAAATGGTTACACCGATGCTAGCTTCCAAACCGATGTAGATGATTCACAATCTCAATCAGGTTTCGTGTTCACGGTAAATGGTGGTGCAAAGAAGCGGAAAAGTTCCAAGGAGAGAAGTTGTCCGATTCTACAACAAGCCGAGTACATTGCGGCTTCCTAAGCCGCAAAGGAAGGTGTTTGGATGAGGCGTTTCCTCATTGATCTTGGTGTGTTTCCTAATGCGGCTAGCCCATTGAATCTACATTGTGATAATAATGGGGCGATAGCGCAGCTAAGGAGCCAAGGAATCACCGAAGAACAAACATGTAACAATGGAAATTTCACCTCATTCGACAGGTTCATCGCTGAAGGTGAAATTAAAATGTGCAAAATACATACGGATTTGAATGTAGCAGATCCGTTGACAAAGGCTCTTCCACACCCTAAGCATGAGGCGCACATGAGGTCTATGGGGATTAGACATATTAGAGATTAACTCTAGTGCAAGTGGGAGACCGTTGGGAATATGCCCTAGAGGTAATCATAGAGATGATGATATTCCGCTTGTATCCATGATATGTAAAATGTGTCCATTGAATATCCATTAAAGACAACTTGTATTGATTGGCAATTATGTGAATTGTTTGTGGAACTCTTTTACTTGTATGGTTATTCTATATTCGTCCTCGGTCGGAGTTCATGTGAGGACACACATGAATATTAGACTAGCACATTATTAGTTGATGACTATGTTTCACAAGTCATGGACATGGAGATGTCGAACTAATAATGTGGGCACATGTATGACATGTAGGCCGGATCGACCCGACATGAGATTGTCTCTATACACATCATATACGTTATGTCCTTCGACCTCGAGATTGTTGTATGTGCTCGAGATGTGTATCGACTTGCTTAGGGACCGACAAACGCTACTCCGTTATCGGGTAGTTATAAAGGATGTCTTCGGGTTTGTCGAGAAGCATGCCGTGAGACATAGACAATCAAGATGGGACTTGCCCCTCTCTAAGGAGAGTGATATCACCGGATCACTCAAGTGATTGGATCAACAAATGCATGGCCGTGCTTGGGTTAAGTGTTAACCCACGAGTTGAACCAAATATCATGAGGCAAGGGAGTAACTCGTATGTGGTCGTAGTGGTTCGTCGATATGATCATTTGCGTGCACATAGGAGTTGTCACGCCTTGCTAGAGGCCACTTGTCGCCTATTGGGCGAATAGGAGTATTCGGCCCATGTCTATGTGTGCGTGAACCCATAGGGTCGCACGCTTAAGGGGCTGGAAGCCTAATTCGAGTTGGACTCGAATTAGACAAGGCTTAGGATTTCTAATAGGCCTCCAACTCGGGGGCACATGAGAGACGCCTATATAAGTAGAGGGGAGGGGCGCGGCCAAACTTAATCCACGCCTTTGGCAGCCGCCGTCGCCCTCCACGCTCTCGCCTTCGCTCCTCGCGGACCTAGCAGTCCGGAGGCGCATCGCTTCTCCCTCGTACGTGTGTGACACCTCGGAGGTGCTGCATCTGGAGCACGAGGACGAACCGCACGAACCGCAAGTGGTGGGAGGAGTTGCCGGACGACCACGCAACTACACGGCACCGCTTTGCGACGCGTTCGACTACATCGAGTCGTCTTCCGCCGCTTCGCGCGTCTAGTGGTAATCCCGTAACCCGTAACTAGTAGTAGATCCCGGGCGATGAGGTAGAAAAAGTTTTTTGTTTTCTCGGCTAGCGTAGCACCCTCATAACCCTACAGCCTGGAACAGCCCCAATATCTAAGAGACCTTACCGTATGTCCTCTGATGAGTTGAAGGAACTTAAGAAGCAGTTGCAAGAGTTAGCAGATAAGGGTCTCATTCGACCCAGTGCATCGGAATGGGGTAGTCCCGCTATGTTCGTGAAGAAAAAGGATCAATCTTTGCGAATGGTCATGGATTACCGCCTACTTAACTCAGTCACAGTCAAGAACAAGTATCCTCTGCCCCGGATTGATATCTTGTTTGATCAGTTGTCAAAGGCTAAGGTGTTCTCGAAGATTGATCTGAGATCAGGTTACCATCAGATTAAGATCAGACCAGAAGATGTTCCTAAGACCGCTTTCTCTACAAGATATGGGTTGTATGAGTACTTGGTTATGTCCTTTGGATTAACCAATGCTCCTGCATACTTTATGTATCTTATGAATTCGGTCTTCATGCCCGAGCTGGATAAGTTTGTGGTGGTATTTATTGATGATATCCCGATTTATTCGGAGAATAAGGAAGACCATCCGTGCATCTAAGGATTGTCCGGAGAGATTGAGGAAGCATAAGTTGTATGCTAAGTTTAGCAAATGTGAGTTACGGCCGGAAGGTTCAATTTCTTGGACATGTCCTCTCCGATGAAGGAATAACTGTGGACCCTAGCAACATAGAGAAAGTAGTGAATTGGAAGACACCCAAATCAGTTCATGAAGTAAGAGGTTTCCTTGGTTTAGCGGGGTATTATCGCCGATTCATTCCCAACTTTTCAAAGATTGCCAAGCCAATGACAAAATTGTTGCGAAAGAGCACAAGTTCGCTTGGACGGAGAAGAGTGCGAAAATGCTTTCCGCACTCTCAAGGGAAATGTTGACCACCGCTCTGTTCTAGCGCAACCGGATATAGAGAAGCCGTTTGATGTATATTGTGACGCATCCAAGATAGGTTTAGGATGTGTGATTATGCAAGAAGGAGAGTCATAGCTTATGCCTCTCGAGTTGAAGAAACATGAAGTGAATTACCCTACTCATGATTTAGAGCTTGCTGCTGTAGTGCATGCATTGAAGATCTGGAGACATTACCTCCTTGGTAACCCTTGCAATGTGTTTACGGATCATAAGAGCCTGAAATACATCTTTACTCAAGAAGACTTGAACATGAGGCAACGTAGATGGCTGGAATTGATCAAGGATTACAACATGCAGTTGCAGTACCACCCTGGTAAGGCCAATATAGTGGCCGATGCTTTGAGTCAGAAATCTCAGAGTGATGCTCTTCCGTCAGAGTTGGTAGAAGGCCATAATCTTATGCATTCAGTGATCTTGAACAATATTCGCATCAGTTGTGAACTGGGGGATAAGGTTAAGGAAGGTCAAAAGTCAGACAATGCAATCTCAGAGATCAAGCAAAGAATCAAAAGCATGCCATCTCAGTTCTTCAAGGAAGATGATCAAGGAGTCTTGTGGTACGATAACCGTCTAGTTGTACCACAGGACAAGGAACTTAGAAAGCAGATCATGGATGAAGCTCACTTGTCCAAGTTATCTATGCACCCTGGTAGCAGTAAGATGTTTCATGATCTAAAACGTCAGTATTGGTGGTCTCACATGAAAAGAGATGTGGCAGAGTATGTAGCAGAGTGTGATACCTGTTGTCGGGTGAAGGCCGTTCACTTGAAGACAGGTGGTTTACTTCAGCCATTGCCAATTCCAGATTGGAAGTGGGAATGTATCAGTATGGATTTCATTACTGGATTACCCACTACACCAAAGGGTCACGATTCTATTTGGGTCATAGTGGATCGTCTAACCAAGTCTGCACACTTCATACCGGTCCATACAACATATCGTCCACCTCAGTATGCCGATATCTACGTCCAACAGATTGTCAGATTGCATGGTGTACCTAAAGAGATAGTGTCTGATAGAGGACCGCAGTTTGTGGCTCACTTTTGGGAACAGTTGCAGAAGGGTTTGAATACTCAAGTATTGCATAGTACTGCTTATCATCCTCAGACTTCAGGTTAGACAGAAAGAGTGAATCGGATTTTGGAAGATCTGTTGCGTGCTTGTGTTTTGTCTTGGAAGGGCTCATGGGAGAAGTGGTTGCCGTTAGCAGAGTTCTCCTATAACAATAGCTATCAAGAGAGTATAAAAATGTCACCTTTTGAGGCTTTGTATGGTAGGAGTTGCAGGACACCTGCCAGTTGGGTTGAGACGGGAGATAGACGATATTATGGTATTGACTTTATTAAGGAAGCGAGAAGAGCAAGTCAAGCTTATCCGACAAACATATTGCAGCCGCACGGTCCGACGTAAAAGTTATGCGACAAGAAAAGACGGACTGTAACATTCCAAGTTGGAGACCATGTGTATCTGAAGGTGTCACCTATGAAAAGGGTGCAGCGTTTTGGTGTAAAAAGGAAGTTAGCACCTCGGTATGTAGGACCTTTCAAAATCATAGAACGTAAAGGACTGTGGCCTTCAAGCTAGAATTACCTGAAGATATGAGTACTGTTTTCCCTGTATTCCATGTATCTTAGCTCAAGAGGTGTGTGCGACTCCCTAAGGAAAAGATCAAGATGTCGATATCAAAGCAAAATGCGAGACTTGACCTATGAGGAGAAGCCGGTAAAGTTGTTGGATGTCAAGGAGAGAGTGACCCGGAACGAACGGTCAAAACATACAAGGTGTGTTGGAGTCATCATGATGATCGGATGATACCGGGAGGCGAGGACTACCTTAAAGATGCATACCCGAGTTTCCATAGTCAATGGTTAGTTCGCTCAAATCTCGGGCGAGATTTCTTTAAGGGGGTAGGCTGTAACAACTCCAGTTTTAGGGTTAGCAAAAATCTTGCATCATGAGCATGATCATCACATAAGCATCCTTATGGCATTTTCTTAGCAATTATTTTTGTGCTTGATTTAAAAAGGCAATTAGTGATTTCAAGTGATTTCTAGAAGTCATACTTGTGGTGCTTTTCTCAAAATGGGGCTTTAACAAAGTTTATAGAGAAGAATTTTTGGAGAAACTTTTGTTTTGACCCCAATTTATGAAAATGACTTTTAGGGCTTCAAAAATGGCAAAAACGGTTTCAAAAATTAATTTTAAATGTATTTTTGGTGACCCAAATTTATATTTTCAAATACAGGCCGATTTAGCAAAAACTTTCTACATGAAAGTTATTCATCTTTTAATTTTGAGAAACTTTCATTTTTGGACCATTTTCAAATTCGCAATATTTTGGAAAATATGGGCAGTCAAAATTTTCAGTTCAAAGTGGACAAGGTGGGACCCACCCGGCCCCACCTGTCATCATCTTTCTCCTCCCTCCGCGCCGCGCGGCGCGACGCCGCAGCCGCAGTGCTGCCCTGCTCCGCCCCGCTGCGCCGCGCCCCGTCTGCCCATTTGGTCGCCCGCGTGCGCCTCGTCTGCCCCGCTTGTCCCCCTCGCCTGCCCCTGCCGCGCCCTGCCGCCTCCGTTTCCCGCCTGCGCCGCCGTTCCGCCATGAGCGATCCGGCACGCCGCGCCGCGCCAACCGCCACCGCCACGAGCTCCGCGACGAAACAAAGGCCACGCGCGCCCGCACTCGAGCACGCGCAAAGACTCGCCCCGCGCCCGCTTCCTCTTCGCCCGACCGCAGCGCGACGCACCGCGCCGGGCCGCCATGACGCCATGGCCGTCCGCCGGACCGCCCGCGCGTCCGCCCGCGCCTCCCGGTCCGAAAGTGGACGCGCCAGCGCCCATAAAAGCCCCGCCGCACCTCCCGCAACGCCACGCCCCCTCCAACTCCCTCTTCCCCTCCCGCAGAGAGCACCTCGGAGCTCCGCCATGGCCGCCGCCATGCGCCGCTCCGGCTAGCCGCCTCCTCGCCCATCCATTTTCTCCCCTGAGAGCGTCACCGAGTCCGCCTCGCCTTCCTCCACCTCCTCCGCGAATCCGTGCTTCGAATCATCCAAAGGTAGTGGCCAATCGGCCGGTTCCGTTCTCGCCGTCGGGCGCCATGCGCCGGCGAGCCTCTCCGGCGTCGCCGTCCGCACGCGTCCGCCGTCATCTTCACCCCCAAACGCGCGCGCTAGCTCCGCCATGGCTTCGCGAAGCCCGTAGGCATAGCCAAGCGCCGCGCAGTGTCTTGCTCCGGCGTCTCGCCGTCGAGCCGCGCCGCCCTCTCGCCGCCGTCCGTCGCGCGCCGTTCCGTGCGCGGTAGCCTTCATCTTCACCTCCACCGAGTCCGCGCCGTCGTCCGAGCACGACGGTGCCACCCCGTCGCCGGAGGAGCCGCCGTCGGCGAGCTCGCCGGTCGCGGCGAGGTCTCCGCCCGACCGTGACCGGCGTGGGGCCACGGCCGGCCCACGCGTCAGCGCCTGTGGCGTGTGCGCTACGTGTGCGCTGCGCCGGGTACGCGTAGTAGCGCGGGCCGCGCGTCGTCGCGGGGGAAAAGCCCGGGTGCGCGTAGCGATTTAGGGTATTTCCGGTTTTAAAAATGAATTTCGAGAAAAGATGATTTAATCTTTCAAAAATCATATCTCCTTCATTTTAAGTCCATTTTGGGTGATTCAAATTTCTATATTTTTCTTATGAGGAGCTTTATGCATGTAGGGTATTGGTTTATTTTTATGAAATACTTTTCTGTACTGTATTATTTAATGTCTTTAATTGCTTATATCTTGTTAAATGCATAATAAATTGTAGGTTTATCAGAAAAATGTGATTCTTGTTTTGTTGCTCTAGTTAGGAGATGCTTTATCTAGTAAAAATATTATTTATATATGTCATGTGTATAAAATGCCCTGTTTAATTATTGTGCTTGCTTTGCTTAGAGTTTAGGAAATTCATAATTAATTATTTATACAAGGTTTAAGCTTGATAATTTTTATAGGGTGTTTCTATGCCTATAAGTAGCTGTTAATCACATGAGATCTGTTGTTTGACACTTTTCATAATGCACAGTATTTTTAGGTCTTGGTTTAATGTTGTCTTGTCTTTTTTGTATAGAATAATTGGTTCACTGTTTTGATCTGAAAAATTTATGGTAGGCTTGTTGTTACCTAGCTTAGCTACTGTAATTTTTGTAGATTTTTTGAGCAGTCTAGCCATAGGTTGCTGTTATGCCCTGTTGTAACCATGATCGGTTAATCGTCGAGTCTAGGTTAACTTTTGTCCTTGCCATGTTTAATTAGGGTTATAAAAGGGGTAACCTGTTAGGATGATGTTGACTACCTTGTAACCTAATGATTGGTTCATCATTATCATCATACGCTTTGATGTCGTATTGCATTCCCGATTACTCATACGCACGATGCATCATACGGGATTCTTAGGAAGGAGTGACGCCGTAGTTCCCGAGGAGCCGGAAGGAGAGGAGCTTGATCTTGCAGGAGGCAAAGACACGGGACGAGGACCGACGCCGACTTGCTCGAGTGCCCTAACCATCACCCTAGCTCCTTTGAGAAAGGCAAGCCCCGGAGCATTACTCCTACAGT
Organism: Themeda triandra; assembly: GCA_018135685.1. Taxonomy (NCBI): domain Eukaryota; kingdom Viridiplantae; phylum Streptophyta; class Magnoliopsida; order Poales; family Poaceae; genus Themeda; species Themeda triandra. Next base: position 65,547 of record JAENPR010002151.1, read on the forward strand.
TTTCAAAATGTTTTACTTGAGTCATTTATTTATTATGATGCATTAAGTTAATAGGCGTTGACTTGGAACCGTTCTTTGTATTATGATTACCTTGATCCACTGAATACTTTACCCTAATTAAGTTCGGGATCTCGCTTATGCTTAGCACGCTTAATTAGATCGGTAGAAGACGGGTGATTGACCCTCATCCGCGAGGTAGGTGGTTACTACCCTATGGTTGATACTATGGAGGTTGGTTAGAGAACATAACCATGTGGCCTTGTTAAATCACGACTAGTCGGAGTTTGTGGTGTGTTAGACCACGGAAACTCCGGCGATGTCACTTAATGGGACTATGGCTTTGTACGTCCTCGGATCATGTTGAACAATGCCTCACAGATAGCTGGAAGGATGCGGACATCCGACCGCGAAGCCTTGAGGATGTTTGGGCCGGCATTTCAACGGAGTTGAGTGTGTTGTCCACAGGCGCGGTATTAAAGCCAGTGGCCGGTCGCGCCGGAGGTACCTGGTAGCCGGGCATGCCCTGGTTGCAACCGTATTCGTTGAAATCCGTGTTTCCACCCGAATAGACCAAGGTGACCGTCACTCGTTTTGGCCGGCGAGTGTGGTTTGTGTGAGGAATACTCGCCAGCTGGTTTGCAATCGATTATAATCGCCATCGTTCCTGGACAGTGAACACTTGACCGAGCAGCGGCACTGTCGCAAATCATTGTGAAAAATAGGATGGTTATGGTTCTATGTGTTGATGCTGGTATGCTCAACCTGAAGGATAGGATAGCATTGTTTGCTCATTCCCTGGAGATGAAGTAGTACAGGTGCTAACCTAGTGATGTCAGGATCCTACTTAAAAGATGATAAGCTAGAGAGTCCTTTATCACTAAATGATTATTTAATAAGCTCATCTTTTTATCGCAAGTTTAAAATGAGTCAGCTACACCACTTATACAGCCTTACATACTCCGGTAAGTCTAGCTGAGTACCTTCTTGTACTCAGGGTTTTATTCCCTTGTTGTTGCAGATGGTGAGATGTTCTATGGGTATTGCCCAACTTGCTTCTACCCTGCGTATGGGGATGAGTAGATCGTGGGCACGATCAATCTATCTATCGTACCTCTATGCTGTTGTCAGATGTGATGTTGGACCAGGCACTATATTTCAACTAAGTGTGCGTTTGTGAACCAAAACTTTATTTGCTTCCGCAATTTGGATTTGAACTTGGTATTGTAAAATTTAATTTCGTACTCCGATGTAATCTACTATTTGTGAACTTATGTACTACTATGAACTGTTGTATGTTGAACTCAATTCGGTCTGGGCTGTATTGTTGAAAGTTTGAAATCCCTCGAGATTTCACGGACTACCGGGTTGATATAGCCACAGTGTGCTAATTAAGTTGCTTTAGCGACTCAATAGTACATTGTGTTTATATTAATTGGTCGGTTCTGTTACACTTCATGCAGGTAAAACATGTTGAGGCCAAATGCATGAAAATTTTAAAGGCCAACATGACAAGCTTAATGCACATCTGGCTATTGCATCAGTAGATATAACTTTCATATGTGAGAATAGCCGATGCATATTTTCTAAGCGGGTACTAGTAAATTGGTTCAGCCAACTTGACAGTCGGATTAACCAATTCTTCTGGGACCTTGAAAGCTCCGGTTTGGTTTTGGTAATTAATGACACTCAACGTTGCTAATGCTTTGCTCTAAGTGTGGTTAGACACATAGCAACGTGACGGTGGATGATGGAGCATGGCGATCACGGTGACGAACATGGTGGACATGTGAAGTGATCAAGCTCCGGTGATGGATGAAAACGCCCGTGGAGATCAAGGCGAAGGTATACTTGATAGGGCTTTCCGGTTTAGTGGTCGAGACACTTAGCGAGTGTGACCACATTTAGGATCGATAACCGACTATCAAGAGGGGTTTCCTCGGTCTCATTCGCGGTCCTAAGTGCCTCTAGTTGTGACTTTGCATGATGCATGAGAGACTAACTAGAGGGCTAACTCTTGCTGACGTGGTCGTGCTTGTACTACTAACTCCGGTGCTTGAGACGAGGTCTACACTTGGTGGAGTTGGTACTCAAGGCAAGAGATTGGACTTGGAGCGAAGACGGCGCAAGATTCTATGGAGAACTCTTCTTCAGAAGGCGTCGGACGCGGGCCAGACGCGGGCCAGACGCGTCCGGTGCGTGCTGGAGTCGGCGCTGGGCTGGCAGACTGGCGCAGTGAGCGCCGGACGCGGCTGTGGCGCGTCCGGCGGTCCCCTGGACGCCAAACAGAAAGTTCTGAGCTCGGGCGCGCTGGCGGGTGCTCGGTCGGACGCGCGTCGGACGCGCGCCAGACGCGGTCGCCGGACGCACGCCGGACGCGGGCGCCGGACTTGGGAGAATCACTGTTGAGCGTCCGGCGCGTTAAGGATTCGAACGGAGGAGCTCCAACGGTCGGGTGACGTGGCGCGCTGAAGGGCGCCGGACGCGTCCGGCGGGCAGCGGCGGACGCGTCCGGCGCGTTCTGGAGCTTCAGCCCGAGGGGGCAACGGCTACTTTCGTGGAGGGGTCTATAAATAGACCATTGGCTGGCCTTAGGGAGGTCTCTTCGCCATTTCTTCATACCTGAGCATTCTTTGAGCAAGAGAGACACTCCCCCACTCATCTCTTTGATTCCTTTGCTAATCTTGAGAGAGATTTGAGTGAGAACAAGTGATTTGCATTGAGAGTTGCATCTAGAGGCACTTGTTCATCGAGTGAGCTGCGGATTCTTGTTACTCTTCGGTGATTCCCGTCACCGTAGACGGTTTGGAGCAGCGGGTGGTGGTTGAGCTCAACTTGGTGATTGTCCTAGGCCACACCGGGTTCTTGTGAGAGGTTCTTGATCCTTCCCCGCGGGAGTTCGTGAAAGGATACTCCAGTGGATTGCTCGTAGCTTGTGGATCCTTGTCTTGTGTGGAGATTGCGGCTCCCCATTGGGGTCTTTGGCACCGAGCCAATTGAGTGGGCAACTCACCAAGCAAGTGTATCGCCACAACGAGGAGTAGTTTGCCGGGAAGCAAGTGAACCTCGGTAAAAAATCATTGTGTTGATTTGTGATTGCCGAGGCTTCGACCTCCTTGTGCTTGTGCTTGAGCTCTCTAGGTGATTGGCTTCTACACCGGTGATTGGCTATCTTCTACTCTTTGCGGCGGTATAACCTTCGATCATCTCTTTACTTTCCGCAAAGTAGAATTGCTTGTTGTGGTCGGTCGGGAACCACTCTTTGAGTAGTTTAAATTCCGTGGGTAGAACTACTTGCTGTGGTCGGTCGGGAACCACTCATTGTGTAGCTTAAATCCCGTGGGTAGAATTGCTTGGTTGGTTTCGGTGAACCGACATTGTGTAGCTTGATCACCGTTGTTGAGTGTGCAATTATTTTGAGTAGTCTTGCATAATAAGACGGCTTACATAGAGTAGTCGAAGCACTTGCTTTGCACATTTGCCACCTTGCTATCTAATTGGGTTGTCTAGTTTTATTGCTAGAAATTTTATTAGGCTATTCACCCCCTCTAGCCATTGTGACCTTTCAGACATACACTGCTGATTTCTCAAATCGGTCTAGTTCAATTTGGTAATTCTAGTGCCGATTTAGAAAATTGGAGAACTCCCTTAATAAAATATTTGCAGGATCCTAGCATCAAGTTGATAAGAGCATCCGGAGAGTTGCATTTAAATATACTTCGCAACATGATGAACTCTATCGGAAGGTTTATGATGATTCACTGCTTAAAGATCTAGAATCTGGTCAAGCAAAAGTGGTTGCGGGAGAAATCCATGAAGTGATTGGTGAAATCATATAAGCTGGAGATGATGCAAAGTTGATAAATCTCCCAAGAGCAATCAACGGGAAGCACCTAGAAGTAATTTCTAAGTGTTTGGCAGGAAGCCTAGTGTTCCTCCAAATAATGGCCGATACATGTATCGCCCTTAGAACAAAATGGCCGATGAATACATCGCCCTTAATTGCTGGCTAGCCGATGTGATGGGTATCGTTCCTAGTTGGTTACAGGTGAAAGAGTATTTTCAGGTTCATCGACAAATTCGCCTAGACGGTCAACGCACGTCCACGCGTCAATGCAAAGCGGAACGGGCGAGTTTGGCGCACCAAGCGAGCGCCGGACACAGCGTAGGACGGCGTCGGATGCGTCCGGCGGGCGCCGGACGCGGTCCAGAGCCGCTCGCGAGGCCTGGAGCTCCGGACCCTCCGCGCCGGATGCAGGCCGGACTCGGGCGCGGGTGCGCGCGTGGCGACACCACTGCGCCGGACGCGGGTCAGCGGGCGTCCGACGCACGTAGGACGCAGTCCAGAGAGCACTGCGGAGCGCGCGGGGCGCCGGACGCGCGGCCAGGGCGCCGGACGCGTCCGGCGCTGTTGACGTAAAACCGATTCTGTACGGAATCGCATTTTTGATAATTTGTGACGTGGGAAACTTGGAGAACGCGAGTTGGAGTTGTTTTCCACCGGGATAAGACCACCCCCTCTATATATATGAGAGGATCATGGCCTATTGAACCCATCCACATCAATCGATAAAACACAACACGATCAAACAAGATCTAATCTATCTTCTCCTATCTCTAGCCCTAATCTCGACCTCTCCCTCCTCCTTCTCCGTCGCCGCTGCCATGAACAGGTGATCGACAACGACGACAAGTCCTAGAGCGGTCAGGCCGGCTAGGGCGCCCGATTGCCGCCTCACGCCCACACGGGATCCGTCCCGGGCGTGTAGGGTTTCGGGTTTCAAGAGACTTCGCCGGCGTGTCTTGTGTATCGCGCTCCCGACGAGGCTCCTCCGGCGACGTGTCTTGCGTATCGCGCTCATTGCTGGAGGCACAAGGTCCAGGTGTGGACATCTACTAGGCGCCGGCCGATCTCTGTATTCGGCTTCCCTACATCTACCAGGCGCCGGCCGATCCCCATATTCGGCTTGCCCTACATCGAGCGATCTAGCTCCTTACCCAGTGTGTTGGCCTAAATTAGCGTCAACAATTAGCCAAGTCATCTATCGTACATGCCCCAGATGAACAGATTTCGCTACAAGCAACCTAACTACCTTGTAGGTTCAGTTCACAATTGTTGTGGTCGCCACCAGAGCTACAGGTCCACTTTTATCACTGTCAATAATCTTGTTTAGCTTTGAATATCAATATCTAATTTAACTGGGCAAGGCGAAGCGTCAGATGGGTCTCTTTCGCTGTATCGGCCGCGAGAATACTCTAAAAGTTACATCTGTTTTTATACAATATATAAATATTGTTATTTTTCTATACATTACATTATCACATAGATATATTATCGTTCTCTAAAAAAAACAAGCAGGTATATATTATTTATAATATGAAAGAGAGATCGTTTTTGGTGCTCCTTCACTCTCTTCTGAGACAGACTGTATGAGTTAACTTAACGTTCAATATAGTTGTTCTGATGGTTTGTATGCCTAATAAGCCGACTGATGTTGTTTTATTATGAGAGAAAAATATTGTACCATAGGTGATAAGTTGGGCTTATAAGTTTAAATGCATTGGGCGTTGTGGGTTCAATCCTAAGACGAATTGAAGAGCATGACATGATTATATTATCCCTCTAGTTTCCTAAAGAATGTTATTTTGGACAGTGACATGGCCTTCCAAAACAACTTTGGTCATTACATGATCTTTCAAGAAAAAACTTTGATCATTACTTTTTTTTTTTATAAAATATAGTGAACATATACTTTTGTGAAACTACATTTCGTGATGAATCTACTTACATCACTTACATGTTTTCAAACTCAACAAAAAAAACTTATTTGTAATCAAAGTTTAAAATATTTGACTTAAGACAACCTCAAAATGGCATTCTTTAGGAAACCATAGGGAGTAAATTTCCAAGCCTTCCATGCTCATATGAGTTAGAGTAACAAAGACCTATGTATGTAGAGTCTAATTCTAAGGTGAATTACAACATATGACACAACCGTAGGAGCACTTTTCAATTTGACCCCCAAAATGAATTAGAATCATTGGATAAATCACCAATATGGAGCCCCTAGGTGGCTCGGCCGGCTAGCCTGGCTGTGGCCAATCCCATGGTGCAACACCTCTTGTTTTATTGCCATGCTCCTAGAGAGCCAGATTAGGTTGGGATTATTTTTTATTTGGTGAACATATGGATAGAAGAACCTTCATCTGGATTGGTGAAGTTACCCTCCTCTTTCTTAGTTTTTGGCATTTTATCGAGCACTTGCTAGGTAGGCGCCGATGAGGAACACAAGTAGCACCAGCACCACCACGATAAGCTTGAGTCAGCAATGGTGAAGGCAAGTTCAGTAAGATGCAGAGAGAAAGAACGAGATTGGGTGACTGAGAGAGAGGAATAGCAGAGTACATGTGCTCCTCATTCTTGTGTTGTGTGCACTGTGGGCGAGAGTAGTAGGCCGCCACGGCTAGTGGTGTTGTCCCGCCTCACATGCACGCCACCACGGGCAACAGCCGAACCTCCGCCTCGCGCGCTGACGTGCAAGCCGCGATGCTTCGCTCCTTAGTTAAGGCGGAGGTGGAGTAGAGTTGGCTATCATCGGGAAGGATGATGGCGGCTGGGCAAACCAATAGACACACTAGTGTTTCAGCGCTCCAGGTGTTGTTCTGTTGAAACAAGCAGGCTGATGAGCAACATCGTAGACAGGCGAAACTAGCACACGAGATGGCTCAATGAATGGCTTGCTCCTAGAGTGGCCTAGCCACGATGAGGTGGTCATGGTGGCACTCCGAGCCAGGGGTGGAGAAGATGGCAGCCCTAGGCCAATTTTGGTTCAATTGGACGATGCGAGTAGGTCAAGCTGACGCGCAAGAGGACAACAAAGCTATGGGCGTGGTGAATTGCACTAAGGTCAAGCGGTGGTGGTGAATTTAGTTAGTAGAGCAGCTTGGCGGCAGAGCAGAGAAGGGGAAAGAGAGAGATGGTCGATGGTGTGGACTTTTAAGCGAGCTGGACCAACCAGTCCACCTAGCCCATAGGCTGCCATTGCTGTCGGTAGTGAGGGCTCCGGTCGCGCGGGTTGTGGAGGTCACGAGCTCCAACACCAAGGTCCTCTTCGCCGGCATGCCACACGTGTGTGTAGAGCCTTCCACCTCCCACCACTGGCCACGCGTGCATGCGCTGCCGCATCGCCCTCGTTGTTAGGAAGAAGTCGCCGCGCGGGGAAGACCTAGCCATGGAGAATCTGTTCTTTCTTGTTTCTTGGGAACCAGGAGAGAGAGAGAGAGAGAATTTTGCATCCCATGAGCCAGGCTTGCGAGTGGGCCAAGTGAATCAAACAAGGCTGGTTGCAGCTAGAGAGCGCATGGCCTTCTACGCACATGTAAGTTAGAGCAGTAGAAGTCCAAGTACGCTGCAGAGTATGATTCCAATATGAATTGGAAAAAGTTATGGTCATCGAATAAATCTTTGAATCCTAGAGTCGTATAGGAGTTATGTAAAAGTTTTATCTTTGTTGCAATGTATGAACATGTTTGCTAGTTCGGCCACATCTGGCACAACTCAACATCACTACTAGACTATTGTTTTTTTTTTTTTGCTTTAGCTCCACAACTAGCTTTAACGCTGAAGCTAAAACAGTTTTAATGGCCTATTTGGTAAAACAACTACTCATGATAGAAAAAAGACCATAATGACATGTTCTTTTCTTTTTGACAAAATTTGCCACTGGGACGAGAAAGTGGCGTCTTTATTCTTTGCCACAAGACACCAAAAGTCGAGCACTTTCTTCAGAACATACAATATTGACTTTGAAATTTCAGGAACACACGAGCCTCATATTTTAATATTTCCAGCTGTCCAGGAGAGAGAAAGCAAGGGAATGGACTATTTTACCCTTGCCTCTTTCTTCTTCCTTCACCCCTTCCTCTTTTCTCCTTCCACCGTGCGGCAGCGCCCTTGGCTAGGGAGGTTGTGCCACCGCGTGCAGCACCACTGCATTTGCGCCCCCTCGGGCAGCCGCCACCGCCCTCAGTTTGCTGTCGTGGCCGGCCCGCACCAAACTTGGGCACCGCCAGAGCCGTGCTCGCTGCCGCCGCCACTGTCGAAGCCACACCAGACTAGCCCTCCGACCACGCCGCGCCACCGCCCGTGCGGGCGAGCTCCGCCGCCGAGCCGTGGGGGCGAGCTCTGCCTGCAGCGGGGCGGGCGAGCGCCGCCGCCGGACGCGCGGGCGAGCCCTGCGCAGGGCCACGCCGGCGAGCACCTTGGCACGACCGCACCTTCGCCCGTGCGGGCGAGCTCCGACTGCGGCCGCGCGGGCGAGCGCCGCCACCGGGCCATGCCGGCGAGCTCGCCTGGGACCTCGCGGGCAAGGTCCCCTCCCTGTGCAACTCGAGCCAAGGGAAAATAGTCCATTCCCCTGCTTTCTCTCTTCTGGACAGGCTGGAAATATTAAAATATGAGGCTCAGTGTGTTCTGACAAATTTCAAAGTCAACATTGTGTGTTCTAGCAAAGTGCTCGACTTTTGGTGTCTTGTGGCACGCCACTTTCTGTGTCCTGTGGCAAATTTTACCTTTCTTTTTCTATTCTATTTTTTCGCATTTCATTCCCACAATCTATGTTTCTTTTAATGTTCCTAACGCCTATAAGCACTAGTGGATGCAACTTGATGCCCCTCGCGCTCAGGGACCACGAGCCCCGGTGGGCATGCCCTAGCGCTCGTAAGCTCCGACGACTATGGCACCCATGCCACCATGGTGACACGTCCCAGTTGTGGTCCCACCTCACAACGGCACTTCCTGGCCACGCCTACGCCCCCATGGCAGTGCCACCCGATCGCAGAGGCAAATGCAACTTCCACCTCACTAGGGACTCCATCGATGTGAGTGTGGGCTAGGTGAAGCTATTATTCAGCTTATCACCCATCTAATCTTAGTGTGAGCATGTTTTCAAGAACTTTATATGTAAAGCTATTCACAGAAAGACCCGTTCTTCATTAATCTGGTGGAGAAGCTATGGCAAACAAGGCATTAGATCAAATTTATAATTCTATTGAAGATACAACTATAAAACTCGAGTTATTTGGACATAAATAGAGTAGCTATCAATAATAATTCTGGCCATTGAACAATCACCACCAGTATTAATGGAGGTCGATGGCATTTTTCTTCTCTATAGCACTATCTAGCCTTTTCGGTTTAATTAGCAGTTTTGATAGAATAGAAGGGCAAGGGATTCTGGACAACACAATTTCCGTCGACGTGTTGGGAAGCTAACGTGGGCCAAGTTGAACCGCTAAGCGAGCGCTAGCTTTCCCTTGAAGACCTGTTGTACGGAAAAACTGGGTGCGGCCACATGAAACCTGGAATGCGCACGAGGGGACTAATTTGTCAACAAAGCGGTGGTATGTATCATGTGAAGCTTGTCTGAGGTCCTTTCAGTTTTGACCTTATTCCAGTAGAAAGATGTGATGTGTCCTCTTTTGAAGGGCCAAAAGGCACATTTGTCAACACGTTCTCATTTTTGTGTTCGCCATTGTGGACGGTTGGGTAGCTCGCCGCTGCCGCGCTTGCTGCTCGTCAGTAACGGTCTTGATGAGGAAGGATCTAATTTTCAGTCGCCTGAAATTAGCACTTGGTTCAGGCGATGAATGCTAGCCACTGATTTTTAAGTCAACGGTTGTCCTCTTTTTTAGGTTGCCTCAAAGCTATTCCATTTAAGTCACAAAAAAAAAGCTCATTCCATTTTCAGACGCCTAGGTTATAGGAGGTGTGATAAATA
>JAENPR010002014.1:0-86505 GCA_018135685.1 Themeda triandra
CGCCACACCGCGGTCGGGGATATGCGCCGCGGGATCGAGGAGGAGAGGGGGAGGCCTGGACGCCGTCCGAGCCGCTAACCAGGACTCCGATGACTCCGGACTCGGGGTGCTATGACCCGGCTCGCGAGTGTTTTCATCTCAACGACAACGTTCCGTCGGATGAGGAGACCGAGAGATGGCGCCGCCGTGGCCGTCCTCAGCCAACCGGGCAGACGTGACCCGGCGGTCGGGACGTCAGCCGGCCGCAGCCCTGCGGGTGATTGAGCCACGCGGACCGCCACCACAAGCCCAAGATAACCGGCGGCCGAAGACGACGCTCAAGCGGCACAATGGGCTCGGCTCGGGAAATCGAGGCCAAGATGAATGAGGAACGCGCAAATGAACCGCTCAAGCGCGCACTTGAGCAGAACCATCCCCCTCCTCGAGCTCTTAGCGCTCGAGGAAAGGCGCGAGACGTCTTCAACCGCATCGTCAACGACGGGCGGCCGGAAGCGCCACCGAGCCAGCCCATTTCCTCGAGCAAGCCGGGAATGTACTTGCGGCGGCTATCTTCGCTGCGGGACATGCCGGCGCCCTCGAATCCCCATGCATTACGGATACGAGATGAGATCCAAGGGCTCCTCCAAGTCGCGGCCGTCCGCGGGCCGAGAGCTCGGCCTCGAGACAGCGTGAGGTAGCCCCGAACAACCACGACACGAGCGGGAGGGTTCCGTCCACCGGGAGGCACCCCCGAGGTGGTAGAGCACCCGCTCGAGAACGCATCCTCGACAACCGCGCGCTTCAAGATGCGCGTCATGACATCAACGACAACCGACGACGCAAGGCTGCGGGTGCCGAGGACCGTGGCTACAAGGCCCATCGAGGGGACGCTTCGACAGCGACGAGATCGGCGGACTCTCGAGCCACCGGGCCCTCGAGTCTTGGTCGAGCTATCCGCAACACCTTGTTGCCAAACCCGTTTCGACCCCCACGAGCGTGGTCAAGTACAACGGGGAGACCAAGCGAGCTCGGGCGGCCGACTTCCGCCGGGCCCGGCCGGGAGGGCTCGAGAGGATAAGGCAATCATACGCCGGCTCCCACTTTGTTTCTCTCGACACCGCTCGACGGTGGCTCGAGGAGCTCCCCCCATCGAGATCCACGATTGGGCCGACCTAGTCCGGATTTTTCGAAGGGAACTTCAAAGGCACGTACGTCCAGGCCTAAGCAACTCGTGGGATCTCCGAATCGCAAACAAAATGCCACGGAATCTCTCCGGATTTTGCTCGACGTTTCTCCAAGCGCGCACCGAGTGCCGACATCCCGGACACGACGTCATCTTGGCGTTTGTCTCGGTGCACCACGTGCAAAGAGCTCGTGCGAGCTCGGGCGCAACCGCCCAAAGACGGTGAACGAGCTCATGGACGTCGTCGCCGACTACGGCTACGGCGGCGACGAGGCCGTGGGGGCCTTCTTTGGTGGGGTGGGAACAAGCCCGCGCCGTCCCCGGAGAGGCGGTGAGGGCTCGAGCAAGGACCGAAGAAGAGCGGGAAGAAGAAGAAAGGCAATCGGCAAGGCAAGCGCGGTCGTGGAAGACGAGGTTGCCGCGGCCGAGCGCAAAAAGCCTAGACCACTCCGGATGGGGGCGTTTTTCGACAAGATCTTGAAGCGGCCGTGCCCCTACCACAAGGAGCCGGTCAAGCATAACCTCGAAGACCGCCGTATGCTTCGAGGTTACTTCAAGAAGCTTGGCATTGACAAGGACGATGGCAAGAAGGATAAGGGTGGCGAGGATCGAGCCAACGACGACGACGACGGTGGGTATCCGCCCATCACCGAGTGCTACATGATCTACGGCGGCCCGACCACCCGGATGACACGCCGAGAGCGGAAGGCCGAGCGGGGAGGTTTTCGCCATAAAACCCGCCACGCCTCAATTCCTCGGCGGTCGGATGCTCCCATCACGTTCGACCGTGATGATCATCGGACCATGTCACCAATCCCGGCTCGTACCCTCCGTCGTCGCGCCGATCATCCTCAACGCCCGCTTCACCAAGGTACTCATGGATGGAGGTAGCGGCCTCAACATCATCTACATGGAGACCCTCACGTTGCTCGGCCTCACTAGAGCGATCTCCGGCCGAGCGCCGGGGCTTCCACGGGGTGGTCCCCGGCAAGAAAGCGCTCACGATCGGCCGCATCGTCGACCTCCCCGTCGTCTTTGGGACACGCTCGAACTTTCGTCGAGAGGTCTTAACTTTCGACGTACCCGGTTTCGAGGGGACGTACCACGCTATCGGGCGGGCCGTGCTACACAAAGTTCATGGCGATCCCGGCTATGCCTACCTCAAGCTCAAGATGCTTAGGGACCAAAAGGAGTCATCACCGTCGGCTCCACGTACGAGCACGCCTACCTTGCGATGTGGAGTGCGTCGAGAACGGGGAATCACCGATGAACGTCTTTGGGAACATCGAAGACCTAGCCATGATGCTCGATCACATAGCGGAGCCTCTCCTCCAACACCCAAGCGACAGGCCGGCAACCGACCCCGCGACGACACCAAGAAGATTCCGCTCGATCCAAGCTCCTCGGGGAAAAGACGGTCATCGGCGCCTCCCTTGACACAAATAGGAAGCGGTGCTCGTCGACTTTCTCCGCGCAAACGCCCGACATGTTTGCGTGGAGTCCCTCGGACATGCCCCGGCATACCGAGGGATGTCGCCGAGCACGCCTTGGAGATCCGTCCGGTTCAAGACCTGTCAAGCAACGCCCGCGCCGCTTCGACGAGGAGAAGCGTAGGGTCATCCGCGAAGAGGTCGAGAAGCTCGAGAAGGCCGGATTCATCAAGTAGGTACATCATCGAGTGGTTAGCTAATCCCGTATTAGTAGAGAAAAAGAATGGGAAAATGAGGATGTGTGTAGATTACACTAGTTTAAATAAAGCATGTCCCAAAGTCCCATTTCCTTTACCTCGAATAGATCAAATCGTTGATTCCACCGCGGGTTGTGAAGTACTTTCTTTCCTCGACGCCTACTCCGGCTACCACCAAATCAAAATGAAGGAGTCCGACCAGCTCGCGACTTCATTCATCACCCCCATGGGCATGTATTGTTATGTCACAATGCCTTTCGGCCTTCAAACGGGGCAACATACCAACGCCGCATGCTCCATGTCTTCGAGAAACACATAGGAGAGACCGTCGAGGCCTACGTCGATGACATCGTTGTCAAGACTCGAAAAGTAGAAAACCTTGTCGAGGACCTCAAGTTGACGTTTGGATGCCTCCGGGCTAAGAACATCAAGTTGAATCCCGAGAAGTGTGTCTTCGGCGTGCCTCGAGGCATGTTATTAGGGTATATCGTCTCCCAGCGCGGCATCGAGGCCAATCCCGAGAAGGTCGCGGCCATCATGAGAATGGGGCCGGTCGAGACCTAAAGGGGTACAAAAGATCACTTGGATGCTTAGCTGCACTCGGTCGGTTCATTGCGCGCACAGGAGAAAAAGCTTTGCCTCGTACGGCTCCTCGAAAATCCGAGCACTTCACGTGGACGCCGAGGCGAGAGGAGGCCCTCTCGGCGAAGAGCATGCTCACATCTCCTCCCGTGCTCGTGCCGCCTCGACCGGCTCGAGACGGTCTACCCGCCGAATCCCTCCTCCTCTATGTTGCCGCAACCACTCGGGTGGTCGCACGATCATAGTGGTCGAGAGGCGGGAAGAGGGGCACGCGCTCCCCGTCCAGGCGGCCGGTGTATTTCATCGGTGAGGTGCTCTCGGACGCCAAGGTTCGATACCCCCATATCCAAAAGCTGCTCTACGCAATCGTACTCACCCGTCGAAAACTCCAAGCCACTACTTTCTTAGCCACCCGGTGACGGTGGTAACATCATTCCCACTTGGGGAAATTATCCAACCGGGAAGTCGTGGGTCGAATCGCCAAGTGGTGGTCGAGCTCATGGGCGAGACCATCACGTACGCCCACGAAAGGCTATCAAATCTCGTGCGCCGGGCTGACTTTGTCGGCGAGTGGACCGACGTCCAACTCCCCTCGATCCGAGATCCAGCCGAGCTGTGGACCATGTACTTCGACGGGTCACTTATGAAGACAGGAGCAGGCGCGGGCTTGCTCTTCATCTCACCTCTCGGTGTACACATGCGTTACGTAGTACGCATCCACTTTGCCGCCTCGAACAACATGGCAGAGTATGAGGCGCTCGTTAATGGGTTGCGCATTGCCATCGAGTTTGGGGTCCGACGCCTCGATGCTCGGGGCGACTCGCAGCTTGTCATCGACCAAGTAATGAAAGCCTCGAGCTGCCATGACAAAAAAATGGACGCATACTGCAGTGAGGTGCGCAAGTTGGAAGCCAGTTTCCATGGTCTCGAGCTCAACCACATCCCAAGGCGCTTCAATGAGGCTGCGGACGAGCCGGCCAAAATCGCTTCATCTCGAGCGCCGCTACCACCCGAGACGTCTTCTCGAAAGACCTCCATGAGCCATCCGTAAAGTGGGACTCGGGGGGGGGGCGGGACCAGGCTTGAGCCCCCTTCGACGGGGCCACGGTCATGGAGATCGACCGGGCTACGAGCCCGCCAACCGACCGGCGTGCACCATTCCTCGAGTATCTCATTCGAGGGGAGCTGCCAGAGGATCGAACAGAGGCGAGACGACTAGCTCGTCGAGCCAAAACTTACGTCCTTTACGGAGACGACAGAGAGCTCTATCGCCGGAGCCCAACTGGCGTACTCCAACGGTGCATCTCGATCGAGGAAGGCAGGAAGCTACTCAGAGACATGCACTCGGGAGCTTGTGGTCACCACGCTGCGCCAAGAACCCTTGTCGGGAACGCATTCCGGCGAGGCTTTTACCGGCCACCGCAACCGTTGACGCCATCAAGCTTGTTCGAGCGTGTGAAGGATGCCAATTCTACGCCAAGCAAACGCATCTTCCAAAGACACGCGCTCCGGATGATCCCCTCACATGGCCATTTGCGTGCGGGGGCTCGATCCGTCGGACCCCTCAAAAAGACGACGGGAGGCCACACCCACTTGCTCGTGGCCATCGATAAGTTTACCAAGTGGATCGAGGCCAAGCCCATCACTAACATCCGCTCGGAGCGAGCGGTCGAGTTCTTCACCGACATCATCCATCGCTTCGGAGTCCCTAACATCATCATCACCGACAATGGCACCCAGTTCACAGGCAAAAAGTTCTTGGACTTCTGCGATCGGAACCACATCCGTGTGAACTGGTCGGCAGTCGCCTACCCTCGAACTAACGGCCAAGTTGAGCGCGCAAATGGCATGATCTTGCAAGGTCTAAAGCCAAGGATTTTCCAACGCTTGAACAAACACGGCAACAAGTGGGTGACTGAACTCCCATCTGTCCTGTGGAGTTTGCGGACGACTGAGAGTCGAGCCACCGGGTTCACCCCGTTCTTCTTGGTCTATGGGTCTGAGGCCGTCCTCCCCACTGACCTCGAATACGGGTCCCCTCGACTCAGGGCCTACAACGAGCAGACAAATCTGGAAAGACTGGCAAACGCCATCGACCAAGCTGAAGAAGCTCGAGACACGGCGCTCCTACACTCTGCGCGCTACCAACAGAAGCTACGGCAATATCACGAAAAGAATGTGCGCAAGAGGGATTTCAACGTCGGCGATCTCGTGCTCCGTCGACGCCAAGATAACAAGGGGCGCCACAAGCTGACTCCTCCCTGGGAAGGTCCGTTCATCGTGGTCAAAGTGTTGAAACCAGGGACGTACAAGTTAGCCGACGGAAAGGCTCGACCCTCTGCAACGCGTGGAACATCGAACAGCCTACGTCGCTTTTTCTCCTAGGCCTCGATGCCTTGTACATATTTTCGCTTAAATTTTACCGCTCGTATGAGTAAATAAGTCAATTTCTTACTTTTTGTTCATACGCAAGGTGGGCTCGACTTTGTTTCCACAAAGTCAAGCCCTCGGGGCTAGACGGGGGGACCCCCGAAGTCCTCGAAAAACGCACCTAGTTTTTCCAAAAACGGTGCTCGACGTAATCTTTCCCCTCCTCGCCTCGAAAGCTAAGTATTTGCGTTACCTCGAGCTCGTCGAGCCAGGGCGATCGAGCACAAGGCTTCCCACGCTTCCGAGCTACGGCACCTTAACTCATCCCCTCTCGAAATGGTCCGAGCACAGCGCCAACGCTTAGCTAAAACAAAGTAAAGGCAGGAAGTGGAAAATGACATCAAGCGCAAGGAGAAAACTAGAGCATAACGATTAACGATTATAGACATCTGAGTATTACGGTTCAAGGCCACTTGGGCCACTCCCATAACCAAAAATACTTGTTTTCTTACAAGGGCCTTGTTGCCCAGATTACGGCTCGCAGGCCGGTTGGAATCTACTCTACGCCCTGGCGGAGGACTTCATGCAGCAGATCGCCTCCAAGACGGGCGCCCGGTTCTTCGGCCTCGGCCTTGAGCTCGCTCGATCCGGGGTTGACCCTCCTTCTTGCTCGCCCTCGACGTAGGCAAAGCCGCTCGCGCCACGGCCTCCATCCCGGTCCGGCCTCCTCCTCGAGACGCCGAACCCGAGTAGAAGATAGCCATCGTCCGGCGCGCAGCGAAGACGAGGGCATCTCGGACACGGCCCCAGAGAAGCGCCGAACTCGACGACTCGGTTGGCGTACCCACGGCCGGCGTCCCGGCCCTCGACGACCACCACGGCGCGAAGCCCCGGTTGGCGCGAGGGTGTCGATGGCGCCGGTGATGCGGGCCTTGGACGAAACCGCGCCATCAAGCAACACTGGTCGGCCTTGCGTCCTCACGCGCACCCGCCAGTCCGCCTCCAAACACCGAAAAGATGACAAGAATCAAGTACTTAATCAGTACTCGAGCAACCCGTATAAGTCACGCACGAAAAGGACTAAAAGACTCGAGCACTCAGCGGTCTGTGGTCGAGAGCCTTTGCTCATGATCGAGCGCCCGCGTAAGTTCACCCTCTTTTCTCTGGAGGACGCGCTCGACGTCGTGTTTCTCCACGCGCAGCTCCTCATAAGCCCCGCCGCACCCGGATGGCAAGGTCCTTCGTCGTCATCTCTAGGCGGAGATTTACCGCTTCCGTCTGGAGACCGCTGGCCCGCTCTTTCTCCGCTTCAAGCGCGCTAGCAAGGGCCTCTTTTTCGGCAGCCACCCGGGTGACCGAGGCCTGGAGCTCCTTCACGTAGGCCTCGACGCCGGCCTTCTCCTTCTGGAGCTGCTCCATGTCCCGCTGCTTGGCCTTGTAGCCCAGCAGCGCGGTAGCCGTGTTGACGCAAAATGTGACCACCTTGCGTCTCACACACAGCAAGCCGGAAAGCCTAGCTTCAATCGGGTGCCCGGGTGTCTGAATCCGGTGGCGTGCCGATCGATTTGACCTGAAAATCGACAAGGGATAAAACGGTAAGATCATAACCGGAACGTCTTCGGGTGAGACCAGACAGTTCCATCTTTACGGCCCCGAAGCCACTTACGACGACATATAGCTATGGAAGCTATCTCGCCAACGGGATGCAATTCATTCGGCTAAAATAACATAAGCGATGTAAACGAGATCAAACTAGCCGAATATAGTAAATGAAGACATGTTTGAACAAGATTAAATCATTAAAACATATCAAACTATATCTCAAGTTTAAAGCATTATCAAGCACTTAATAATTAAGAATAAGTAACTTATAAATATAAATCTACTAGACAAACACATGCATAGGCTACTCCAACTAGTCTGCCGCACGTCTAGCCTTCATAAACCCGTCAAGCATAAATTCAAGCAAGCTAATCCACCGCATGATACCACTCACTATGAATTTACACCACTCCTTGCTACTAGATCAATCCACCGCATGATACAATCTAGCAATAAAGAGCTAAAAGCACATAATTATCTAACAGATCTATAGATACTTGCTACATGTATAAGCATAACCGTATCGACAAGATTGCCGAATCGGGGTCCATGAAGAAGGAACAAACAAGTAACATATAGAGGAGCCTATCAGATTAAACCGATCTCTAGTCCTTAGGATGACTAGTTCTAGAGTAACCCAAAGACCCGCATCCGCCGCACGGTACCCGGTCCTGTCAAGGCTTATCTACATATAACGTGAATGAACCCGCAACATGTAACAATCTAGATCGATCTAATTCGGCTATATGAGCTTGATCTACTCGATATTGAATAAGCATGAAAGGAACGACCAACAAGCCGAAAGAGTATCAATCTAGATTGGGCAAAAGAGTGTTGCAAATAATTAAACATTAAATAAAGCATGCAACACGTGATAACTTAATGAATCTATTAGATTTTGCCAAATCTAAAAGAGCCGATAACTAGCCTCTAAGCTTAGATCTTAGCCACGCCGCACGACTCATGACCTAATCGAGAAACTTTGGTAACTAGCTCCTAGCTAATCTTAGCTGCCGCACGACTCATGACTAACATGGAACCCTCTTGGTTCAATGCTTAAATCCACCGCATGATACTAAGCATTGCAACAAGACTTCTTGCATCATTATCTAAATCCACCGCATGATACTAGATATGATAACAAGGTTGCGGGACTTACGGAGGTCGACGGATCGATTGGCCCTCTCGAAGAATTCGACGACACGACTAAAAGGACTCGAAGGGTGGCGCGTAGCCGGTTGTATTGATTTGGTTGTGAACCCTTATTACAATGGTCGAGGGTTTATATTTATACCCCGGACAGAACATGAGTCCTAAGCACTTACGGATTATCTAAACAAAATTGGAAAGACCGGACACGCTAACTCTATCCATAATCGGAGTCCTTGACTATCACGACTCCTTCCCTTTACAGTCGGCTTCATCTTCCCTTTTGTCGTCTTCAAACGAAGCCGTTACCGACCGCTTCATTGTTTACCGAATACACGGAAATTAGCCGACCGCATACGCATTTGCCGAATTACTCTCCCTTGCTCCGCGGGTCCACTTGTCATATTCTTGACCAAATTCGGTGTTAACACATGCCCCCTCAATTTCGAGATAAAAGGATTTTATTTTGAAATTGACCAGTAAGCGCTTTTCCGCCTAGGTCATCACCACCGCACCCGCGGCCGCCACCTCGAGATCTCGTGTTTCGTTTGTCTTCAATGGCGATGGACACTTCAACCAGCTCCATCATGGCAACGAGGAACCCAAGAAGAGTTTCTAGAGGTAACCCTACCTCGCTTTTCCTATTCGGCAATTTTCTTAAATCAATTCTCGACGCACTTCTTTGATCCATTCACTTCAATTTCTTCTTGAAGGAAATGAAAAATGAGATCTTAATCTCCAATCTTGCGTGTCCTGGATCATTTTTCTTGGTCCGATGGGAGACTCCAATTCGAGGGATTTTATTGAAAGGGAAACTTTGAGGATCCCATTTAAATCTAGGATTGCCCCTTCAAATAGATGGCCAAACACTTTCAAGACCTGGCCCCTTCCTTCAATCACGGGATGGCGCGATTGGTACCGTAGGATGCAATCCGGGAATAGCGATTTCGGGAATCCCAAGACATTCAAGACTCGTGCGGAGCTTTCTTTAGCCGAAATGCCGAGAAATGACTCCCTCTTGATAGCTGCTTCCCACTTTTGGTCCGATGCTATCAATGCATTTGTCTTCGGTCATGGCCCAATGTCGGTTACTCTATCGAGACATTTTCATGATGACAGTCGAATATCACCAAACCAACCTACCCCTTCAAATACAAAAGCACTAGCTCACAGAAGGCAGTTAAATCAGGAGGAGGTTGGGCCAAGTATGTTCAGACTTATGCTTCAACTGGCCCTGTGTCTGATAAAGAATATAGGGCCTTTATGAACATGTGGTTATGCAGATTCATCTTCGTGGCAAATCCAATGAGCCCACTCGAATCACATAGTGATGGTCGAAGAATTGGCCGCAGCAAGCCGATTCCTTTGGGCAAATATCTGTTGGGAGCATTCTACCACATGATGCATCAAATCACCTTTGTCCAAATGAGGAATCAAGGTGAAATTTCTGTGTTAATGGACCATGGTGGCTTCTTCAAATGTGGTTGCAACTATATATGCATCGATTGTTTCGTTGATCTCCACAACCTGAATTTTCCTTCAATCAACTATCTTTGAAGGTGAAGATCCCGAGATACAAGTCTGTCGGACATATGGAGAAGCTGCATCTTCAATCACCATTGACTTGGACTGGGCCATCTTTTCAAGATCTTCTACAAGGGATTCAACCATGTGCTCTGGTTCCCCTACCGAGAGAATGAAAATTTGACACTTCCTCGCAGATTTAGCTATGAGTCTGCATAGATGATGATTCTAAGGACATCTACAATTCCTTCATCAAACCCGTGCCTTGCCGCTGAATTTCATCATGGCCGGTTGATAAGTTCAACTTATGAATTTTATAATCCAAACATGGTTGCCGGCGGTTTGGACTTGGTCAATTGCCCCCAAGGCCATATTTCTCAAGTATCATCGGGCCTAGGGAGTCATTGCTGAACAAGATGCGAGGCCAATAAAGTTTTCAATCTTGGATGCAAGCTTCCAAGTATATGAACCCAATCCTCTAGTGATAATTGAAGCTGTTCATCCTTCATTCAACCTCGGTGGCGGGAGTGGCATTCTCATATTTTCGAGCACAAGTCCATCCTTTATGCCAAGTCTTGATGCCCTCATTCTCTTCGATGATGAGGTACATGCTTATGGCTACCTTTTACTTCACGTTTCGTTTTGTTTCTAATCATCTTTTAAGCGGGACATTGCTCCTCCAAGTCCTCCCGGAAGTCCAATATTGGCAACCCGGCCCTCGTCTTTTCCGGGGCATGATGCTCCAAGTTTGTCGCATTCAACAAAATTCCCGTGATGATACGGTGCTCTTGAAGGACCTTAAAAGAAAAATCCCTCCTTCCCCCATCAAGGACACTCTTGTTCCCAAGAAAACAAGATCAAAGAAGGCCAAGCTACCCTCGGTATGAATACCTTTGATCTTCTATTTTCACCGCAAATATGTTTGCACCGATCACTTCTTTAACAGCAAGGCCAACCCCCAAAGTCCTAGCAGGGTAGTGATTTTGGATAACTCTCCTGATACTTCTATTGGCCAAGCAAATGCCAATGAATCTGCTAGCAATCCTGGTATGTTCTCATATTTGTTACTTTCATCTTTTCATTCACACACCAAACTTATCTTATCTTATTCAGATAATCAACAAAGAACAGAAGAAACCTCTCCTCATCAGGCAGGTGATCAAGCAGGTGAACAAGGAAAAGTAGCAGAAGAGATCCCTTCTCATCGCCGATGAACAATCGGGTAATCGGGGAGGAGCAGAGAAAAATCCCCTCACCGAGCACCGGACAAAGAGAAGCGAGAAACTCTTCCTCATCAATCGGGAGAAGCAAAGAGAAAATTCTTCTCCAAGATATACAGATTTAACTCCTTCGGCAATCCAAGATGCATCAACAAGCCATGACACCGCTAACCTTGAGGTGGCAAGCGCATTAGTCACTCAAAGTCTTGATGCTACCGATCAAGTCCTTGTCGAAGAGGTATCATCTTGATCTTTTCCTCAATCATTCCCTATTTGAACTAAGTCATTCTTGGCCAAGAATAAATTCTCCTCCCGTTATCGTGGTACTTCGCTCTCCAACAGACTAGCTTTTCTCTTATTGCCGAAGAGTTTGCCGATGACGACGAAGTCTCCTCCAAGTCGGCAACTATCATCGAAGGATCAAGTTAAGTGAAGGCCATAATCTCATTCTTGGAGAGAGATATCGTTGACCCGACTCGAGAATCGACAAAATAAGGGAAATAGCAGAGCCACTTGGCCAAGAGCTCCCTTCGACCTCAAGGATGCTATAAACGCTTTGTCTCATCTTGACGACCACTTTGTCGTTGTCAAGAGAGCATATAAGAACATATCGACAAGGCCATCTTAGAGACCGGCAAGGCAACCGAAAACGACGAGGTTAAAGAGCTCTACTCGAATTTAAATCAGCCAAAAGGTCTCGGGACACCTTGGAGCCGGAGTTGCGAGCATGAAAGATGAGAGGACTAGGCGCGCAGCCCAGGTTGGCTCAATTGGATGCCAACATTCAATCTCATGAAGCCAAACTTGCCAATCTGCCACCCATTGACTCGGCCAAGACCAAGATAAGCTCTCTTATCAAAGAGACCAAGCAAATCGAGGGTAGATTGCAGATCCAAAGCTCGAAGTTGAAGATAAAAGAGCCCTTGATGAAGTTAATAGAATCAAGGTCGATGCTCGAACACCATCGCTCTTATCCGAATGTGTAAACTTCGGCTTGTATGATGATACATGTAAACATTATGCTCGAATGCATTGCATTCGGCAATTTATTTCCTCCGATTTAATGTTTTGTTTTTCTCTTTCTTCTCGCTTTCGTTATCATTCGTTTGCTCTTGAATGTGATTATACTTTCACTGTGCAAATCGGCCGAACATAACCGCCGTAGGCTCCAAGTGTTTACTTTAGCCGAATAGCTTTCATCGCCTATTTTGCCGACCGAGCGTATGGGTAACTGAATCGCCAGTGGTGATGGGCTCGGCCCAACTCAACATAGGCCCATAAGTGTGGAAAACCCTATCTCGTCGTTTGGCTTTCCCGCAGTTTCGCCACGGCTCCCCTGTTCATAAATAGGACGTCGGCTCCACCATCATCACACAAGCACAAGCAGTTGCCATCACCCTCAATCTCTTCCACTTCCTCTTCGCCTTCAAGCTCCAAGAAACCCCCACCACCATCCATGGCGAGCGGCGGAGATCGCAACAAACGTCCTGCCCAGGACGAGGCAGAGGGCAAGAAAGCGGCAACCCGCGCCGGCGGTGAAATCTTCAACTCCTTGAGCCGTGTCTTTGTTTTTGATAATTTTTACCCGATCTGAATTTACGCCCCTTGCGGTTGTTCATCTTCTCGATCTGTTTCGGGGTTATGGGAACACCGGCGACTACGTCGCCAACATCCGAGGCGGGTCGCCCGGCCGGCACCCACACCGCTTCCGCTCCCGCTCCCGCTCCGTGGCGGACGCGGCGGAGGGAAGCGGCCGTCGTGGCCGTCGTCATAAAGAAGAGACAATCTCCTCATCTTGTCCGTGATTTTTCTGATTTAGCCGATTTTAATTGCACCCTGTTTGTAGGACGGCGAGGATCAGCACCGGCCAATGGCGCTTCCTGGCGCCGGCCGCAGCGTTCGACGCCTCTGCCCCCGCGCCGGCCCGGCTCCGGCCCGCTCCCGCTCCGGCTCCGACCGCGGCCGGCTTCGGCCTCATCGGGGTCGGCCTCGTACGTTCCCATATGGGAGAGGAACGACGAGGAGATCCCGCCGCACGGCCGCTATGACGCCGCCGCGTACCGCCGCGAGCGGGATGAGGCGATGGAGCTTCTTGGTGAAGAAACCAAGAAGTTCGGGATCGCTCAGCTGGAGTTGGAGGACAACTGCCGGCAGATGAGCGAAGCCATCACCAGTATTTGCTCTTTGCTGATTGCCTTTCGATCCCCGTTCTTCCCGATTCGTCTGCTCACTGATCCATCTTAACCCTTTTCTTTGCAGATCTCACCGCGGAGCTGGACCGCTTGAAGGTGGCGGCGACGGCGGCGGCCAACCACGTGAACGCCCAGGGGGCAACGCTGGAGGATCGCCTAGAGGCGGTGCCTGGTCAGGTCGATCAGGTTGCCCTTCATGGCGTGCGCCTCGGCACCGCGCTCGGCTCGGGCGGGCATGTCGTCTGGGACCGGGGACGACTACACTACGATGCAGCCGGCTTCCGGGACGGGCTTCCCCATGAGGTCGACGGCATCGAGGGCCTCGGGGGCGTACGACGACCACGCCGAGGCCATGGCCAACGCCACCAACCCAGTCCTGTCCTCAACAAGCTCTTCACCAATGAAGAGGAGTAGCTTGTATTAGGATTGGCGCGGGTTGTAAATAAAACTTAAATGAAGAATGTTGGCCGTCGGCTTGATCTTGCTTATCTCGTGATGGTGTTTATCTGTTGCATTTGCTTTTCGCAAATTTTTTCCTTAGCTAGAACTTGATCGCAACATTCTTCCGAACGAAATCTCCCGAATCGCGTGACATCGCCTTAGTCGATTAGATCTCGATCTGTTCCACGATTTGACGGTTTGTAGTGTAGCACTTCAATTCCCTTTATCTTCTCCCGATAAACCTATCACCGAGAGGTAAGATCAAACTGTTCACTTATACTTTTAAAAAAAATCAACTAAAGGCGATACAACCGTATCGGCTATTTTTGTTCTCAAGACGATACACACGATATCGGCTATCTCTCCACTAGAGGCGATAATATTATCGGTTATTTCTTCCCAACCTCTTTCCTTTACTCGAAGGCGATTTTATTCAATCGGCTATACCACGCTTTACGTCATAATCACAATTAAGATCCAACCTCGATACTTGGAAAAAACTTCTTAAGGTATCGCCATTGATGGCTCTAGTAAGTTCCTCTCCAAACAGCGTTTTTAATATATACGCATTGCCAGGTGCACAACTGACAACCCGAAAAGGTCCTTCCCAATTCGGAGACCACTTGCCGAATATTCTGTCTTTGGTACCAATTGGCAATATTGTTTTCCAAACCAATTCTCCTTCTGCAAATTGCTTAATCTTAACTCTCTTGTTGTAGTACTTGGCAACACGTATTTTATTCTTCTCAATATTCTCCAAGGCCTTAAGACGAATCAAATGCAAATCTTCTAACTCATCCATCATCGATCCTTATAATCTTTTTCTCGTCAGTCCTTTTGTAACTCAACTCTCCTTGATCCCGATTGCAACTCCCAAGGCATCACAAAGATTATGTCCATAAACCAACTCATATGGAGATGCTTGTGTGGACCCATGACAAGCCATTCGGTAGGCCCACAATGCTTCATTAAGGACCAAGTGCCATCTCCTTGGCTTCTCATCGATTTTCTTCGAATAATTTTGATCATGATCTTATTTGACGCCTCGCTTGGCCATTGGCTTGTGCATAATAAGGAGAAGAATTATACAAGCCTTATCCCCATGTTTTCGGCAAAATCACAAAACTCGAAGAAGTGAACCGAGTCCCCGATCGGTTGTAATGGTCTCAGTGGAATCCCAAACCTATGAATTATATGTTCCTTGACAAAAACCGATCATATTTTCTCGATGTGACCTTTTTCAAAGGGATAGCTTCAACCCACTTGGTGAAATAATCTGTTGCTAGCAACACAAACTTGTGTCCTTTGCTAGATGGAGGATTGATCTGTCCAATTAAATCTATACCCCATCCTCGAACGGCCAAGGTTTAATTATCGGATTCGGAACGAGATGCGGTGCTCTCGAACATTACCAAATATCGACAATCTCGACACCCTTTGTAATATTCAAAGCAATCCTCCAACATAGTCGGCCAAAAGTACCCCGTCCTCCTTATTATCCATTTCATTCGGTAAGCCGACCGATGTGCACCACAAGCTCCTTCATGGACTTCAAACATAATCTTCTTAGCTTCTTCTTGGCTCAAGCATTTGAGCAACACTCCATCTATAGACTTGTGGTACAACCGATCATCAAGAAGCACAAATTTAAATGCCTTATACCACGAGCCTCCGGAAACTCTCGAGATGGATCTTTCGAGATAGTTGATAATGTCACTTCTCCGGTCATTACTTATCGATCGAATTGAAAACATCTTCTTCTCGTTTGTATAGACTTCATGATTTTCCCGATATCCGAAGCGGCTTGAGCTAATTTATTTGCTTCTCCATTGTGCTCTCTCGGGTATATGATGCAAAGTAACTGCGAAAAACTTTTCGAAGTTCCCTACATTGTTCATGGTACCCTTGCGGTACATCATTTTTGCATTCATATTGTCCTGTCAACCGATTGATTACCAATTCAGAATCACCAAATACCTCAACAAGGCAAATGACCTTCGTTCTACCAACAGCCGAAGCCCTCTAAGCAAAGCCTCATACTCGCTTGGTTGTTAGTGACGGGATATTCAATTGAAAAAGCAAACTCAAATATCTTTCCACGTGGGGATATCAAAAGAATACCAGCACCACCACCTTTGTCACATGATGATCCATCAAAAAATAATGTCCATGGGGCAATGTTAATCATATCACGAGATAAATCACGATGTTGAGTAATAAAATCGGCAATTGCCTCGTCCTTTCACCGCTTTTGCCGACTCATACTTTAAATTAAACTCCGACAAGTGCTAATACCCATTTGCCGATTCTCCCACTTAAAATCGGCATTGACAACATGTGTTTAATTACATCAAAACTAGATATAACCACACATTCGGCATTTAACAAATAGTGCCGAAATTTGGTGCATGAGTAATAAACACACAAACAGAGCTTTTCTATAGCCGAATACCTTGTTTCGGGATCTAACAGTTTTCGGCTAAGGTAAGCTATTACTCTCTTTCCCATCAAACTCTTGCATAAGGGCCGATCCTATTGTTAGGCTATCGGCCGCCACATCTGACTTGAAAGGCTTCTCAAGTTGTGGAGGTACCAACCTTTGGCGGTGCCTTCATATATTGCTTGATTTCATCAAAAGCCTTTTTTTGTATGTCACCCCAGAACAAATTTCGATCTTTCTTGAGCTTCAACAATGGAGAGAAAGGCAACACTCTTTCGATAAATTGGATATGAATCTTCTCACGAAATTGACCTTGCCCAAAGCAATGATTGCAATTCCGTAAGGTTAGTTGGGGGCACAACTTTGTCTATTGCCTCCATGCTCTTTTTCCAACTTCTATCCCTCCTTTGTGAATCAAAAACCCTAAAAACTCACCAGTAGAGACTCCAAAAGCACACTTGTTTGGATTCATCTTTAAGCCATGCCTCCTTGTGCACTCCAAAGTCTTCCTTAAATCGGCTAAATGTCCTTTATGGTCTCGGATTTGACTACTACATCATCAATATAAATTTCTACAATCTTGCCGATTAACTCATGAAAGATATAGTTCATAGCTCTCGATAAGTTGCACCAACATTCTTCAATCCAAATGTCATCACTATCCACTCAAACAATCCAATGTGACCGGGACATCGAATGCGAGTCTTTGCAATATCTTCAACCGCCATGAAAATTTGATTGTAGCTTGACATTGCCATCCATAAAGCGATAACTTCATAACTGCTGCCGCATCCACTAATAAATCGGCAAGCGGCATTGGGTATCCATCCATTGGAGTAGCTTTGTTGAGATCTCGAAATCTATGCATACCCTCATCTTTCCATTCTTCTTGTAGACAGTACTATATTTGAAATCCATTACGCATACCCTGCATGGCCGAATAAAGTTTGCTTCAATTAATCTCTCAATCTCTTTCTTTACATCGGCCAACACCTCCTCTTTATAGATTTTCCGTGGAGGTTGTTTGAAAGGACGAAATCCAGGTTTTATAGGCGGCTTATGCTCAACAATTGATCGATCCAACCCAGGCATCTCGTGTAATCCCAAGCAAAACAATCTTTGAACTCATTCGGCAACTCTATTAACTCCAATTTATATTCGGGTCTAAATTTGCACCGATATACATCGGCCTTGACTTTGTGCTATCACCAACATTGATTTCTTCTAATTTGTCGGCCGACATGAAACCACGACCCGGTTGCCTTTGTTGCCATCGATTGGATTGCCCATTAAAAGTTCTTGTCGAGCCGATTTGCTTGGATCGGTTTGTTGATCCCTGTCGAACACATTGACGGGACCTTCTTTCCATACCTTACCCGAAAGGCAATCTAGTCCATCATACTCCCAATAAGCGAGGCTCGAAGTGGCAACACTCCTTTGAATCATCGGCTGAACAACTTCTACATCATCTCCTACCCCTTTGAATAAGGATTTGATGCATAGTTGAGGGTATACAAAGCAATTAGCATGGATCCAATCCCTTCCCGAAGCATGCTATATGCCCCCTTGCCATCAATGACAAAGAAGGTAGTGATCAAGGTCTTGGATCCAATCATTAGCTCCACATGTCTTGCTCCACGAGTATCGAAGCATTGCCAGCAAAATCTCTAAGGATCATGTCGATCGGCAAATCTTCATTTGTCATACCAAGTTTCACGAAAGTAGCATAGGGCATAATATTGATAGCAGCCCCTCCATCAACAAGCATCTTAGTTAAAGGCTTGCCATTGACATATCCCTTCAAGTACAATGGTTTCGGATGACGATTTTTAAGCGGCTTATCAAAGATTGCTTGCCGAGTCAACACAAGTTGAGCCATCGGGTCTCGGCATTCGGTCTCATCAAAATCGAATATACCTCATCTTGCACTTCTTGGTCTTCGGGAGCTTTAAACTCTAATGGAATGAAGAACACCATGTTAGTATTAGCCGATAGGCCCGTCCACCATCCTTTTTCTTAGGACGCCATACCGGCTTCTTTTCGGCTATTTCTGCTTCATCTCTTGATTTCTCAAACGCCGAACTCTTCTCTTCGGCTTTTCCATGAGACCGGGAGGACACCATTGACCTTTTTGCCATCGTAGGAGCTCTCTTCCGTAGTATGGACACTACCGTGAGCCCATGTTTGGTCTCGCAAATCTTTTCCTCGATATCCATCAAAACTGTTTATTTTTAGGCGCCGATCGTTCTACGGAACTTTCATCCCAAGTCTATCATGAACGGGACGGTTGACTCGAGATTACTGTACTACGAATATTGATCACCGCATTCGGGGCAATTGTTTACGCGAGGCAATTTCAAGCCTTCATTCCAACATTAACCGAAGAAAGAACAATTCCAATGAGATTGCTCTTGCTCTCTCCCCGTATTCTTCTTGTTCCCTTTGGCGCACTTCGCTTCATATCTCCGACGTTCCGCCATGAACCGCGCTCTTCCTCAATGTACTTCTTGTTCCTCATCATACTCCATCTTCTTTTCCCATTGCCACTTATTCAATAAGTGTCGTCAGTAACCTGCGCTTCGGATCAGCGTGTATTCGGCAATTTCCCTTAGCCGCATCGAAGTTTGACCCTTCTCTGTTCGGCTATTCTTGAAGCTGCGCTTGTTGCACTTCCTCCTTGGTAACTTGCCGATTAGGGTCAACGGAACCAATTTCTTTGGCTCTTTTCGGATGTCGAACCTTCATCTTCCCCTTTTCCTTGGACTCACCGGCATCAACCATGCCTATGGAGAAAGAGACCATGTTCGAGGGAATGGGTTTTTGTCTACTTTCATCTTGCCATCAAATCTTAAGTGTCCATCTTGAATAGCCTTCGAATTTTTACTCGAACACTCGGCAATCATTGATATGATGAGAGTTTGTATCATGAAATCCACAAGTATTTCTTGTCCTTTACTCCTTCGGGCGCAGCATAGGATGTCCTTACGCGGCTTAACGCGTCCTTCTTGAACCAGATACAAAAAGAGCTTATACTTTACCGACATCAAAATCATAAGATCCCTTTCTTTGCTTTACCCATCGATGAGTGACCAAAGTAGGCTCTTTTGTCCGGTCAACTCGCAGTGACTACTTCATCTTCATCTTCATATTCGGATGCTTCCTCCAGAAATCACGATACATATCAACGGTTGCCTTGTTCTTCCGAAAACGAGCATCTCTTCCGAACCCTTGGGCTTGATTGCTCATTCTTTGTCGGCTTTTGTGCAAGCTGTCCAAGATCTTCAAACTCCATGCCGAATAGCTTGTCTCTAATATGTGGCGGCATGCCCGCAATGACCAATTGTGCAAGCCGATCATCGGGAATAGTCGAGAGAATAGCACATGTTCTTTGCTTCTCGAATCTGCGGAGATACTCCATTGGTGTCTCGTAGTTTTCATCCTCATAGACCACAGATCAACCATCTTCTTCTCATTGGTTCCTGTATAAAAGTACGAATGGAACTTTTGCTCCAATTCGCCCATGTACCAATGGAATTGGCCGGCTGCGATGCAAACCATGTGAAAGCCGGCCTGTGGAGACATAGGAAAATATCGATCCTCCAAGCTTCATCGCAGCAGCTTCTCCAAGTTGCATCGGATATCTTGACATGCTCAATGAAATCTTGGTATCATCGACCCGAGAGAACTTGGTCAAATCCGTTGGTGGTTTAACTCTTGGTGGAAGAGCTACCCTATTGTACCATTCGGGGAAAGGAGATCTGTATGCATATGTCCGATGCTTTGGTTTCGGGCCGAATTGATTACGCATCATATCGGCCATTCCGCAGGAGCTCATCATTTGCATCTTTTGCTCCTGTCTCTAGAAGGCACTCTGATGCACTCTGTATCCTGGATTCGGCAAAGCATCCGAGCACGTAATCGTGAATTCACTATACCCATCTCCATAGACACTCTTTCGCAATCTGTTTGCTCTTTGGAGAAATCTTATAGCGAGATGCAGGTATATCCGTTGTCGCACCAAAAGCTACCCGACCATGAGTTTGCCGCTCGGTCACGGGAGGCTTCTCTTTTCCATCATGAATAGCTCCATCTTTGCTTGTACCGATTATCTCCTCTCCTCCAGTTAACTTCCCGAAGATTGCCGAGTGTTGAAGTACACTGGCCCAAACAAGCTCTCCAAATCTTGCTTCAAATCGTTTGTCAACTGGGACCAAAAGTTTCAGCCATGATTTTGCGGAAGGTGCCCGAGAAAAGTCAGCTGTGTTGTGATTCAACATAGTGTCTCCTACGCCTTTGTAGATGGCTCCAACTACCCTCGCATCTCCTCTTCGTCGGTAACATCGGCCCGGCCGGCGAGAAGAACTCGTGGCGGTGCTTGCTTGATCATCACTCGCCACTCTTGTTCTTGGAAAAGGACATTAGACATTTCGCTGAAATTGTTCCATTGCTTGCTCCACCATCCGGCGTTGCTCGCGGCGGCTCGTCCATGGTCACGTTCGAACGTGGCTTGTTGTCAATTTCCGATCCCATCTTATATTGAGAAGTGGTCCCACCGGCGTGCCAAAAAGTGTGTTGACGCAAAATGTGACCACCTTGCGTCTCACACACGGCAAGCCGGAAAGCCTAGCTTCAATCGGGTGCCGGGTGTCGAATCCGGTGGCGTGCCGGTCGATTTGACACGAAAATCGACAAGGGATAAAACGGTAAGATCATAAGCCGGAACGTCTTTGGGTGAGACCAGACAGTTCCATCTTTACGGCCCTGAAGCCACTTACGACGACATATAGCTATGGAAGCTATCTGCCAACAGGATGCAGTTCATTCGGCTAAAATAACATAACTGATGTAAACAGATCAAACTAGCCGAATATAGTAAATGAAGACATGTTTGAACAAGATTAAATCATTAAAACATATCAAACTATATCTCAAGTTTAAAGCATTATCAAGCACTTAATAATTAAGAATAAGTAACTTATAAATATAAATCTACTAGACAAACACATGCATAGGCTACTCCAACTAGTCGCCGCACGTCTAGCCTTCATAAACCCGTCAAGCATAAATTCAAGCAAGCTAATCCACCGCATGATACCACTCACTATGAATTTACACCACTCCTTGCTACTAGATCAATCCACCGCATGATACAATCTAGCAATAAAGAGCTAAAAGCACATAATTATCTAACAGATCTATAGATACTTGCTACATGTATAAGCATAACCGTATCGACAAGATTGCCGAATCGGGGTCCATGAAGAAGGAACAAACAAGTAACATATAGAGGAGCCTATCGATTAAACCGATCTCTAGTCCACTTAGGATGACTAGTTCTAGAGTAACCCAAAGACTCGCATCGCCGCACGGTACCCGGTCTGTCAAGGCTTATCTACATATAACGTGAATGAACCCGCAACATGTAACAATCTAGATCGATCTAATTCGGCTATATGAGCTTGATCTACTCGATATTGAATAAGCATGAAAGGAACGACCAACAAGCCGAAAGAGTATCAATCTAGATTGGGCAAAAGAGTGTTGCAAATAATTAAACATTAAATAAAGCATGCAACACGTGATAACTTAATGAATCTATTAGATTTTGCCAAATCTAAAAGAGCCGATAACTAGCCTCTAAGCTTAGATCTTAGCTGCCGCACGACTCATGACCTAATCAGAGAAACTTTGGTAACTAGCTCCTAGCTAATCTTAGCCTGCCGCACGACTCATGACTAACATGGAACCCTCTTGGTTCAATGCTTAAATCCACCGCATGATACTAAGCATTGCAACAAGACTTCTTGCATCATTATCTAAATCCACCGCATGATACTAGATATGATAACAAGGTTGCCGGGACTTACGGAGGTCGACGGATCGATTGGCCCTCTCGAAGAATTCGACGACACGACTAAAAGGACTCGAAGGGTGGCGCGTAGCCGGTTGTATTGATTTGGTTGTGAACCCTTATTACAATGGTCGAGGGTTTATATTTATACCCTGGACAGAACATGAGTCCTAAGCACTTACGGATTATCTAAACAAAATTGGAAAGACCAGACACGCTAACTCTATCCATAATCGGAGTCCTTGACTATCACGACTCCTTCCCTTTCTGGTCAGCTTCATCTTCCCTTTTGTCGTCTTCAAACGAAGCCGTTACCGACCGCTTCATTGTTTACCGAATACACGGAAATTAGCCGGCCGCATACGCATTTGCCGAATTACTCTCCCCCGCTCCTGCGGGTCCACCTGTCATATTCTTGACCAAATTACGGTGTTAACAAGCCGCGTCCGCTTGAGGCTGCTCGAAGGCCGCATGCGGTGCGCATAATTACGCGCGGTCTCGGCCTCTGCGCGGCCTAAGCGAGAGCTTCACCTCTCCCGCTCGCGCGCCGGCCTGCGCCGCGCCACTCGAGCGAGTTCGTCGTGGGCTTTCTTGGCATCCTCCTTGGCGGCGTCCGGGCGGCGTTGGCCTCTCGAAGAAGCCGGGCAGACCGGTGCAGCTCTGCCTCAGCGTCCCGCCCCAAGCGCACATACCGCCGGATTTCGTCCTCACTCTCACAGAGAGCGCGGATGTGAACCGACTTGGCGTATGAAGAGCTTTGCGCCGTCTAAGCCACGAGAGAGGAAAAGTCAAATACAAGTAGCGATAAGTCAAACACAAATAAAAGGGAGTCGTGCTCGAAGGTACTTACAGAAGAAAGCCGGGCGGGTCCTCGGAGACGAGCGACGAGCGGCCTTCGGAGCGTGTTCAAGCCAGCGACGGCGCTCCTCGGCCTCCATATGCGCCTCGAGCTCCCTCGATCGTTCATCACGATCGCGGGGGCCTCGTGGTCGAGAGGGTCGGGGAGCACCGGCGGCGGCCTTTCCCACAAAGGGAATTCCTCCGCATCTCCTTGTCGACGGAGGAGTGGAGTCTCCTCATCGCCTCCAAATCGACGCCGCCGTCACCACCCGCTCGGCCGGGCGGTCGGACGTTGCGGCGAGCCACGGGAAAGGACGCCTCCGGGCGAGCGCCGCGCCTCGAGCCTCCTCCGTTCTTCAATAGAGGCATCGGAGGGCTCAACGGGTCCGAGACCAACCGACCGCATATGGCCGTCAACGATGGCCGCCGCCGTCTGCCTCCTCCCCGGGCCTCCTCCCGGTGGTCGGCCTCGGACATAACGGTGAACTCCACCTCGCCGTCGTCGAGTCGGGCACAAGGTGAGGCACCACGACCTCCCCAACCGCGGGCGTCGCGGCGGCGCCGATGTGGCGCCGAGGCGGTTCTCCTCGTGTCGCTCCTCCCTTTGATCGCCGCCCACGGTGCTCATCGCCCCTACGGCGGCGGGCGGCTCCGCTTGCGCCCCACCTCCAGTTTTGCTCCTCTTGCTCGGCCCATTTGCTCCACTTGCGGGCCGGATCTCCTCGATGCCGGCGGCGGCCGGGGCTGCACCACCGGTCCCCTCCGCTGCACCACCGGCTCCTCCGCCTTCTCACCCTCCGGTGTGGCGGGCGGGGTGCTCCTCGAGCGCATCCTCTCGAGCGGCGGCTCGGGCCTCACCCTCCTCAACCCGTTGCCCGGGCGAGGACTCGACCTCCATGTCCCGAGGAGGGGTTGAGGCCCGGCTCGGCGAAGCTCGAGGCACCGGTCCCGCCTCCGCATCTCCACATCTCCACGGGCCGGTCGGCGGCTGCGGGCGTCTCCTCCCCCTCCTTCTCCCTGCGCTCCTCCTCGAGGCGGGCGCAGCCGACCGGGAAGGCGGGCGCCGAGCCGGACTCTCCTCGAGCACGATGGGGCCGCTGCTCCGATCCGGCCCGTCGCCGGCTCGACACCATTACCCTTTGCTCGCCCGCCGCCACGTCACCCCGGCGCGCGACGATGCGGGGTCTCGAGCGGGGACGGCGGTCAAGGCCGTGGTGGTGGTGGCGTCCTTCTCCTCCGTTGCCTTGGCCACGACCCCGGCACCTACACGGGATGCGGTGCCATCGGCTGCCGCGCTTGAGCACATCCTTGGCCCGCTCTAACCAAATGGGAGTAGAGGGAGGGAGAGTCACTCCACTGGCATCGACGGGTGCCGCTCGACCCTCCGTGGTCCTCGGCCTCTTAGTAGGCACCATGGAAGGGAGGGATGGCAAGGACCGCAGGGAACGCTTAGTCTGGAAGAAAGAGAAAAACAAAAAATCATTGTGACAAAATACTCGCACACAAACAAAACAATGCATTAGGGAGTAGGCCGCCCGGAGACTTACTGCCTAACGGTCGAGTAGCGCCGCTCAAGCCGCTTGGCTTGCTCGGAGCGCTCGGGGCTTCCGAGCCTCGGTTGCCCCCTCGAGTCACTCGAGGACTTGGGGGCCTCGAGCCCGCCGCTTGTGCCGCTCGAGGGCTTCGAGACCCGGCGGCCGCTCCGTTTTAGCCGACTCCTTGGGCGGCTCGGGCACGGCGTCCCTCACGGGATCCCGGGACCGCGGGTCGGGATCCGCTCCGCCGGCGGTCGCTAGAGGAGCCGGCGCGCTCGCCGGGCTGTGCGAGAAGATGAAGTGCGCACATTTGCGGCCTCCTGGCGCCGGGTGTGCGCGCCCGTTGAAGAAGAACGGTGGCGGGAGGAAGATTCCCGCCGCGTCGGAGACGGCGCCCGCCCGCCATGGCTAGAAGGACGGGCGACTCCACCCGCCGCCCGCTTGAGCCGGCGACGACGAGCGAGTACGGCGGGCCGGAGTGTTGGGACGCCCCCCCCCCGTTGCCCCGCTTGGGCGGCGACGGCGCTCGAGCACCGCGGCTCGACGACCCCCGCCGACCCGCTCGAACCAGCGACGAGTCGTCGCGCAGGAGGCCTGGCGCCAACGTTGGCTCCTGCACGCGAGAGCGAGCAAGCGTCAGGGCTCGAGCGACGACGGCGTCATCACTGTCAGTCGCATCATCATCATCGTCATCGTCATCCTCCCCCTCGTCCTCATCGGACGACTCGAGACCGGGGTCCGGTCGGTCGGGTCCGCCGCCGGGCGTATTTCACGTTCCGGCGGCGCCTAGCCTTGCGCTTCTCCTTCTCCTCTAGCGCAAGGGCTTTCGCGCCTTCTCCTCCCTCCTCGAGACCACGGCGGTATGTGCTCGTTCGCCCCCTCGGGCGTCTTACCTCACGGCCGGGCGCGTCCTCCTTCACCGGGGGCCTCGACTCCGCGTGATCGTTGATATTCTGGACGAAAGAACAGGCCTCGATAAGGATTGCTCGAATAAAAGAAACGACGAAGAGAAGATCTCGAGAAAACTTACGTAGCCGAGCAGGTTGTACTCCGGACGCATGCGGAAGAGGCCGACTTGGTTCTCGCCAAAGTTCCTCCCCCCGTCGATTGCGTCACGCACCCGAGCCACGATCGTAGCGACCGGGAGAGGCTCGTCGGACATCCTGGCGCCGCAAGCGCCGCAGGTCGGCGTTCTCCGTCATCCGGGTCGAGCCGCGGCGGGCGCTCGGCGAGCGGAGCACCGGCGGCCGTGGAACTCGGCGACCACATGCGCGATGTTGAGGAAGAAGTTGCCGGACCTCCGGTTGCGCGAGCTCGAGATGGCGTCGAGCAAAGAGTTCATGCGGGGCTGGCGCGCCGCCGGCTGGCCATGCGCCCGGTTGAAACCGGGCTCGGTTAGCCTTTGCGCCGTATATTCCGGGAAGAGGCCCCCTCGTTGCGGAGGTAGAACCATTCTCGATCCGGTTGGCGTTGTTCGACGACCACGTGCGGACAACCAAGCATTCCTTCCTCTTCGGCCCGAGCGACGGAACCCGCTCGAACATAGCGGCGGATCTTCGGGTGCACCACATCCTCCTTCTCCTTCTCCTCCTCCTCTTCCTCATTGTCCTCCTCGTTCTCCTCCTCCTCCTCGTCATCATCATCACCGTCGTCGTCGGCGGCCTTCTTGCTCTTCACCGCCTTGGTGAAGAGCGTCGCCTTGAAGACGTGGGTGAACAGGTCCCATCTGCGGCGCCATCCCCAAATATCCCTCGCACACGGCGGCATAGGTAGCCGCGAGCGAGATGGAATTGGGGTTGAAATCTTGGAGCTCGACCCGAAATGGTGGGGAGCGCCCGCATGAAGCGGCTCGGCCGCGCACCAAGTCCCCGCCGGTGGAACCTGATGAAGCTCAGAATGTAGCCCTGCGGGGGATTGGGCTCGAGGTCGCCGTCGTCCGGCACCCTCCACTCTGGTAACCCCTCCGCCGGATTAGGCGGAAGTAATCCGCCGTTCACCAGATTGAGCAGCATTCCCTCGGTCACCGTAGACCGAGGCCACGGAAGCGCGTCCGCCATCACCACCGGCACAGAAGGCTTGGCGGCACCCTTGCCCTTGCCCTTGCCCTTGCCTTTACCACCAGCGCCCTGGCCGGAGCTCTGGCCCGTCTTCTTGGATGACCTCCCCATGACAGTGACGGGAGCGGAACGGGGGGAGCAACGGCGGCAGCGCAACGCAAGCGGCGGTGGCGCCCGGGAGCGGTGGCGCGAGAACGCGGGGGCGGTCACGGGCTAGAATGGCGTGGCGGTCACGGGCGGTGGCGGCAACGGCGATTGTGGAAGACGGCGGCGGGTGGATCTAAGACAGAGCACAACCGCGGCGTAGGCGGCGAGGAAGGCAAGATTGCGGGGAAGAAGAACCAGGAGCCTCGCTCCTCTATATTTATAGAGCCCAAGATGATCCGCGTGAACCACGTTCAACGGCCCGGCATTACGCCATCCAACGGCCGCGCGCACCCGGCGGACTCGACGAAAAACGGTAACCGCATTAAATGCCCCGACAAACCGTCACCTACTTTTTAGGCGCACACGACGCGAGGTGGAGCGGAACCGTCGCCACGATCACCACGATACGTTGGTTTCCACCTAAAAAGGCGCGCCGCTTGCAACGGACAAACGCGCATCAAATGAGCGCAATGACGGGACGTCTCGACGGACGGTCCCTTACACGGTAAGAAACCCGGGGACTCCGGTCCCACAAGTAAGTCTCGAGGAGCGGAGGCCGACCCACGACGGGTTCGAACGGCCGCCCTCGAGCACCCGAGTTAGGGGCGCCAATGGGAAGGAACCCTCGAAAAGTTCCGCTCGAGAACGAACCCTCGAACCGGATGGCGTGTCCAAGGCCGGGCACTATGTATCTAAGAGATCCGCCGACGGGAGGCACTCAAGCCGCCGGCCCCCTCGAACGGGACCGGTCCTCGGGAAACTAAGAGCCCGGCTTCAATGAGGGCGCCCCGGGCCACGGCCGTCTCCCCTCGGAAGGAGACGAGCTCTCACTTGGACTACCCGCCATCAGCTCACGAGAGGGGTGTGGCGCTCGCTCAACCGCGAGTAGTGTCGGACCCCTCGTCACTTGGATTTGATCCAAGAGATCCGGCCCGGATCACGACTCCGGCCCGGCTATGCGGGGCACGGGGCTCGAGTCATACAAAAAAACCTCCTCGACACGGGAGGAGCGGGAAAAACTCGGGGCTCGAACGGTAGAACGAAATCTTACGCCTCGAGATACCACAACTCCAATTAATAATACCCTTGCCCAAAATCGTTCATCTCAAAGCCCCCAGAGGAATGCCTCATTCCTCTGGGGCCTCGGGGGCTACCCCCGCGGGGGACGCTCGCGCGCCCCCCACGGAGAAAGGACGAAATGACTCCTCGAAATACCGACAATAATCCCAACTCTAGGTACTTTAACTCCACTTCATGATCCCTTGTTTGAAGTTTCACAATCAAACAAGGGCTCGGGGGCTACTGTCGGGTACCTAGATTAGGGGGTCCTAAATCAGGTACGTTAGAGGAAAGTGACCCAACCCATCTTACCTTTAAATCTCCCGAGAATTAACCAGAGAAACCCCAATCCTCCTCACACTGGGCCGGCCCACTACCAGGCCCGCAAGGCCTCAGAGACCTGCTGGCTCAAGCAACGGCCGCTCACCCGCTCGAGAAGATAAATACGGAAACCGCTCGAGCGTACGACTGCTCGAGACGATGACGTAAACCGCTCGAGCGGCGACCGCTCAGCGGGACGAAGAACGCTCGAGCGAGCGGCCGCTCGAGTCCGCCACAAACGTTACCTATCCAAGGCACGCACATGGCTACAGTATATGTAATAGTAGGAAGTATGCTTGCTCCGCCTAACCCCATGGCTACAGTGCGCGGCATGGTGAGAAGAACGCCGGTCACTTCTCCTATTCTGCTGCCCATACCCGGGATACAGGCATGCCAGGCAACACTATTACACCACGTCGAGTACTGTGGCGCGAGCGGCATTCCCTCCTGACGCCGTCGTCAACGCTCTGTGCCACCAACTACGTCGTCCCGTCCCATCGCTCGGATCACTGCCCCCTCGAGGCGGCTTCCAACCACTCGAGGAATGGTGACGGACGCAACCTGAACAAGGGACGCACAGTGTTCTGTCTTTCCTACCTCGACGACCATACTGCGGGGTTCCCGGGCGCACGTGCTCGACTACGACAGTGCCATACCTCGACTACGTCGGCCCCACGATCGAAGGACCGGCGGGCCATCGTCGGCCATGCCGCTACGAGGCTCGGACCGGACCGGAGAGAGCGTCTACGGTTTCGGCGACTCGACACGGTGCATGTAGCTCGACGTCACGCCACATGACCCTATCTACTTTGTATTCCGAGCCTCCCCTTGGCCTATAAAAGGGAATGCCGGGGCCTAGTCTAGGCGCAGGTTTTTTGGACGCCTTCATTCACAACACATTTCCACGCACGCTAAGTCTCGGGACTCGCTTGTATTCACCCCCTGTACAAGCATCCCGGTGCAAGATAATACAAAACTCTCCCTCTGCTGGACGTAGGGCACTCTTTGCCGAACCGGGATAAACGATTGTGTCCATCTTGCATCACCATCCGGATTAGGGAGCACGCATAGAAATTTACTCGTTGGTGTAATACCCCCGGGTACGAAACACCGACGGTGAGGATGGTCACCGCAGTCCACGGGAGCATGACCACTTACTCGGGTCCCCACGTCGATCAAGAAGGATGACCCAGGTGTCCCAACCATTCAATGCTCCATCAACGAAGCTCTTTCAATAAAGGCATGCCGTGACACCGGATCGAGCGTCAACATTATGGCCAAGGTAACCTATGAGTATCTATATGGCACCATGCCTTTGGAGCCTACCTATGCACGTTTGCGGATGGCGGACCGGACATTCCGCTTCGTCGAAGGAGAAGTGAAGGATGTCCTCATCCAGATAGATGACCACTATGCCCCTACGAGACTTCCTAGTCATTGACATGGGAGATGACTACGATCCTCCAATCATCCTAGGAAGACCATTCCGAACACCACCGAGCTATCATCTATATTGGGACAGGAGAGATTCACTTCCACTTTCCCACCGAGAAGGTACGCCGCTACTTCAATAATAATTATATAATCACCGAAGAGCCCAAGAAGAAGAGAACAAGGAGAAGGTAGCGTACCCGTCGCGAACAAGAAGAACATCACTACGAGATGGATGGGCCGACTATGAGGAGAAGTATTCGGATATGAAGATCGGTACCCGAAGAGAAGAACATTGTAGAAGAACCGAGAAGGTCTTTGTCATCGAAGAGAAACAAATGGTCCAAGAAGCTTCCTCCTCAAGATCACCCTCTCCAACAAAGAAAGTGTGGAAGGTAAAAGAAAAATCAGAAACTATTCCTACACAAGAGGCGACATCATCAGAGGCGCCAGCCAATGCACCCCTTGAAAAATGAGCGAACATGACAAGTCCTGTTCGGAGGACTTAAAACCACCGAACGCCGCGCTAAGAGGTAACTTGGTATTTATCGGCTATTCCCTTTCGGCATTATATTTTTACCTTAGTATATTTATTTCCCTACTTGCATCATAGTTGCATCTTTACTTTTTATCTCCGCATTAGAAAAGAAAATAAAGATGTTGTGCATTTGCATCGAGAAAAACATCAAGCCCCATGTGGATAGTCATTCACTTGTGGTGGCACAAAAATAATTTCTCGGCATATTTATCTTTCCCCATGTACGCATTCCTTAAATAGATAAAAATATTTCTTGTGATCTGTTAGAATGAGTTTTAAGTTAGGGAAGTTCTAGACAACCAAGGCCTAGAGGTTTTATCACTAACACTTAATTAGTTCCACAAGCTTTGTTGTCTATTTGAGCTTCACGAACATTAAGGATCAAGAAGAGCTAACAAACGAGAAGGTCATCCAGTCCCTCGTCGGAGTCTTTGCCGCGACAATTAAATACGTCTCCAACGGCAACTATCTACAACACTCTGGAGGACTAGAACGTCTTCGTGCTGTCGGCAACATCGGCGAGACTATGTCAACATCCGGCTTGGGGAGAGCATCCCCGTGTACCAAGCTAAGTGTCTCCAACTTATCTAATTATGCTTTATTAAAGTATGCTTTGTTGAAACAACTAAAAAAGATGCATAACCATAGAAACCCGAGAGAGATTCCTTACTTATCTTTACTACTTTTGGAGAGCTCTTGCAATTTGTCTTTAAAAGTGATCCCTAGAATAAACTCTACATGGAGATGATGAATAGTTGCTTTCTGTAGTAATTCCTTTCAAGTACCTAGTTTTCAACCTTGCACTCTCCCGAGTTTTGGACACAACGGTTTAGATTTGAGATTTGCTCGAACACGAAACTTGTGGGTAGCGAACACTTGATCTAAGTCTAGGTGGTTGACGGGTATGATATGGGAAGATTTTGAGCTGCTATCCATCTTGTTCCTAGAGATACTAGAGTTGGAGAATTTATCTTTGAAAATATTAATTCCTGCATGATGAGTTCCTTTATGATGAGAGTTCAAATTCCTACCACAGCCATATATTCATGCTTACTAGATTAGGAAGACCCATCTTGTTTATATAGATCATATTGTAGGTTTGAGTGTAGACTTTATAGGCATTGAGTGTGGTTATCTTTGTGGACCCATAAGGAATTAGTCACGCAGTTAAAGTCAATACTATGTGCTCTCCATCCATTGATCTATGCTATACGTCCTCGAAGCATGCACCCATGTTATAAATACTACATTCATTACGTGCTACTTCGTTTCTCGAAGTACCACCCACATATAGATCCATATCCACCACATATTGTGCTATCTCTACCCGGAGATACGCACTTATGCTACTCCTATCCGGGAGTACGCATTCCCCACATATCGTGCTATCTCTACCCTGGAGATACGCACCTATGCTGCTCCTACACTGGGAGTACGCATCCATCCATCCATCCATCCATCCACATATACATACGCCATTCATTTCACATCATCCAGAAAAGGTTCTACTCCTATTCTGGGAGTGAACATCTAGAAATAATCATTGCCGTTTTATTGCCTACATAAAAAGCTCCAGTCATTATCATTTCAAGTTACACACTCCCTGTGCTAAAGTTTTGTTTCCAGAGGATTGGTTGCTCTAAAAAAAAAGAGAGAAAAAAGAAGAAAGAAAGAAAAAGAAAGAGTAGCCAAGTCCTTCCATTCAAGAAGTCTCAAGGTTTCCGAATAAAGGGAGTCATGTTATCCCCAAAGGAGCGAGTGTAGAAGTAGATGTTCACCAGTTGAGTACCCCTCATAATCATTTCCTTATCACCATCATACTACCATCATCCTATCATCTTTTCATCCATTCCATTTCCTCATTCACATGCACATATGACTTTATTATTATTTTAGTTCCTATTGGATCCATGTCTTAAGCTTGTGCAATATATGCAAGTGAGTTTGAGTGTCTCCCCACCTATGAGCTCCACATAAGCCTATTAGAAAGTAGGGTGAGAGAGAGAAGGCACTTTCCATTATGCCTTAGTTCCACAAATACCACATATTCGAGAAAAGAGAGAAGGCATACACTACTCATGCCTTAGAGAGGATCCGAGAAATACCACAAATGAGAGACTTGAAAGGTTCATACAAGGAACTCGAGTTTTATTTCAAAACCTTGCAAAAACTTCGGGATAATAGTTGATCAAAGAGCGAGAAACATGGCGCTTGACTTGACCGTTCTATCTTTCAACTACTCAAGACCCAAGTGACGGTTACAAGCCCCATGGTGAAAGGTAATATGAGTGAGTTTTGAGTCGGGATAGTTCACTCTAATCC
Organism: Themeda triandra; assembly: GCA_018135685.1. Taxonomy (NCBI): domain Eukaryota; kingdom Viridiplantae; phylum Streptophyta; class Magnoliopsida; order Poales; family Poaceae; genus Themeda; species Themeda triandra. The sequence goes on from JAENPR010002014.1 coordinate 32,471, forward strand.
GGAGGAGAGTTCTTGTTTGAACGCATGTGTACTTGTGAGGAGTGAAAGCATTGTAGCAACTCCCGATCCATCATCGAGTCTATCTTTGCTCGGGGACGAGCAAAAGGTAAGCTTGGGGGAGTTTGTTGACGATCGTTAAGTATCAATTTTATACCGTTAACGCGAGCAAGAGAAAAGACTAATATGAGTTCACTTTGTTAGATATAGGGGTAACAGCGAGAATTCCACGAGTTTTGGTGATTGTCTATTTCTGCGAGGGGGTTATCGAAAGAGAACCAAAGGAGGCCCACATGTCATGATTACATAGAGATAAAGACCGAACGGGTAAAATTGTATAATCTAGAAGACTCCGGAAGGCAAACCACGGAAGCTGGGGCCCACTGGCGGGGTGGCGGTCGGCCGACCCAAGGGGGAGTCGGCGGACTCCCCACCTCCACCAATCGGGTGGAGTCTCGTGGATCCTGCCTCCACCGCCTTTGAGGATGAATAATTATCGTCCATTTAGGTCGGTTTGATCCGAAATTTGTGGTTAATCCTAGGGGGCTATATATTGAGCCCGGCCCCTCGGGTGAAACCCTAATTTCATTCAAGAGTTCATTCTCTCATCGAATTCGGAAGAAGCGAGCCACCATCTCAATTAGAGCTCCATAGTTTAGTAGCATAGCTACATAGGAATAGATCTAGAGGGAATCAAGCCTAGCTTGGAGTCCGGATCTGTCGGAGTTCTTGGTAATTCCCTCTACATTCTTGTAATATTCATCATTGTTCGTGATACTATGAGTAGTACTTTATTCTATTCTATTATATCGACTTGACTTTGCTCTATTTGATTATGTTCTCAATTATATTGTTCTTAGTTTACTTTGATTATATGTTTAGCATAGTTGGACTAGAATTATGTTTATGCATAGGATCGTATAGCGCTTGCTCATTAGATCGATGGGTAAGTGGTAAATATTGTGTAGGCGTGGTGCCTAGGCCGTATTTATCTGCGATTGCACCCTATTGGCCGGGTCGTGTGGTAGATCGCGGAAGTGACAGTTCCGTTGAGTCCTTTGTATTCCATCCCCCGTTGGTAGGTCTTAGTAGAACAACCAATTACATTGAAGTCATTGCTATGTCTCTTGTCTTTTACGGTAATATCACTATGCATAGATGTAACCTTTTTCCGCCATGATTGCTAGATGTTCTTGCACTAATCATTGTATGCTTTGACTTTGTAGTTAGAATAACATAGGATTATACCCTAGATCGTCCTAGTCCATGCTAGTGTTATAAGCTTAGAGTACTAAGTTGAGATGGCTTATTACTATTATTTTATGTGGCTAAATGCTCTCATTTATCTTATGTCATTTATCATTCATTCTTATATTTTATGTGACACTTACCCCGTATGAGATGATCGATACGAGACAAGGTTAAGCTCTCCATTACAGCATGTGCATTGCTCATCACTCATTATCCAGTGCATTCCCTTCCCGAGTGGTAAAAATATAAATAACGATACCTGGATTACTCCTGGTTAAAATGCTACATCGGTATTATACGTGCGCTTGCGGATCCCATATTTATTTCTAGTAGCGAGTTGCATTATTTAGTACCAGCATTTTTGGTGCCATGTTGGGGATGACAACCTAACACCGAGTGGCGTTAGAAATGTCAACACCTTGTGCAATATATGCAAGTGAGTTTTGAGTGTCTCCCCACCTATAAGCTCCACATAAGCCTATTAGAAAGTAGGGTGAGAGAGAGAAGGCACTTTCCACTATGCCTTAGTTCCACAAATACCACATATTCGAGAGAAGAGAGAAGGCATACACTACTCATGCCTTAGAGAGGATCCGAAATACCACAAATGAGAGACACGAAAGGTTCATACAAGGAACTCGAGTTTTATTTGAAAATCTTGCAAAAACTCCGGAATAATAGTTGATCAAAGAGTGAGAAACATAGCGCTTGACTTGGTGATTTGTCTTTCAACTACTCAACAACCAAGTGACGGTTACAAGCCCCATGGTGAAAGGTAGTATGAGTAAGTTTTGAGTCAGAATAGTTCACTCTAATTCGGAGGAGAGTTCTTGTTTGAACGCATGTGTACTTGTGAGGAGTGAAAGTATTGTAGCAACTCCGATCCATCACGAGTCTATCTTTGCTCGGGGACGAGCAAAAGGTAAGCTTGGGGGAGTTGTTGACGGCCGTTAAGTGTCAATTTTACCGTCAACTAAACATGAGAAAGGACTAAAATATGTTCTCCAACTAGATATAGAGGTTATGCGAGAATTCCACGAGTTTTGGTGAATGTCTGTTTTTACGAGAGGTGTCACTGAAAATACCCAAGGAAGGCCCACATGTCGGGTTTACATAGAGATAATCGGGAACCGGTGAAAATTCTGTCTGGAAGGTTCGAGAAGGCTACGGACCAAACGGGAGCCCGAACGGGCTCGGTGGAGAGTCGGCCGACTCCCTTGGGCGGCCGGACCGGCCATCTCGGCCAATCGGCGTCGGCCTCGTGGATCCCTGTTCTACCGCCTTTGAGGATGAATAATAATCGTCCGTTTAGGTCGGTTTGATCCGAACATGTGGTGCATCCTAGAGGGCTATATAAGCAGGGCCCCTGGCCCCTGGAGGAGGCATCCCTAAAACCCTAATTCATTATCTCCCAGCGGGATCGGAGTTGTAGAGGCGTCCCTTGAATGGATGACTTCTCCTCTATAGAGAATTAGAGCTAGACATTCCAATGTAGTTGATTAGATCTAGATGAGAGTTAGGGAGAGCGGAGCTGCGCTCCGGTTCTGGAGAAGTCTTCAGAGATTTGGTATGCCTTGTATCTACTCTTTGTAAGACTTAAGCTTTAATATATTTATCTTCTCTATTTACTTTTATGCCTATCTTGTGATTGTTAGTATAGTAGTTATGCTTTAGTATGGGATCTTCGCTCGCATCGAGTGCTCTAGTTATCCTAGGTAATTAGAGTAGTAATTGATAGTGTAGACATGGTGTCTAGACTAGAGGTTACTGAGATTGCACCCAATCTGCGGATTGTTGTGGTAGCCCCGAGGATCGTGACGGTCCGATGGCCGTCGTATTCCACCTCGTTCGGGTTGGTGTTTGTAGGACCGTAGTCGAAGCTTCCTAGCCCCCTTCTCATCCATTTCTGTGGCTAGTGTTCTGATGTCCCGAAGTGCTATTGTATGATTGCTATATCTAACCATCCCCTGTTATCATAGAACCAGAGTAATAGAGAAGTATATAGGAACCTTAATCTCTCCCGTTGTCCTCTCAATCTAGCTAGCTACTCATTTATCATAGAATTCTCATGTGTGCTTTATTATTTATATTACCTTACATATATATATCATTTACCCCTGCTTTAGTCTAGTTGGTTTACTAAGTTAGTAGATACATGATGGTGAGTTATCAGATTCTTTAACCCTTGCTTCCCTGTGGTAAAATATAAATAACGATACCTGGATACTTCCGGTAAAATGCTACAATGGTAAATTCTGTGCGCTTGCGGAATCATTCATATTTTAGTTACACTTAATTTATACCAACAGAAACCCGAGAAAGATTTCCTTATTTATCTTATGGAGAGCTCTTGCAACTGTCTTTAAGTTATCCCGTAGAATAAACTCTACATGGAGATGATGAATAGTTGCTCTGTGCGTAATTCCTTTCAAGTACCTAGTTTTCAACCTTGCACTCTCCCGAGTTTTGGACACAACTTGTTTAGATTTGAGATTTGCTCGAACTGAAACTTGTGGGTAGCAAACACTTGATCTAAGTCTAGGTGGTTGACGGGTATGATATGGGAAGGTTTTGAGCCGATGTCCATCTTGTTCCTAGATTACTAGAGTTCTGGAGAATTTATCTTTGAAAACATTAAATTCCTGCATGATGAGTTCCTTTATGATGAGAGTTCAAATTCCTACCACAGCCATATATTCATGCTTACTAGATTAGGAAGACACATCTATTTATATAGATCATATTGTAGGCATTGAGTGTAGTCTTTGTAGGCATTGAGTGTAGTTATCTTGTGGACCCATAAGGAATCGAGTCATGCGGTTAAAGTCAATACTATGTGCTCTCCATCCATTGATCTATGCTACTTCGTCCCCGAAGCATGCACCCATTTTATAAATGTTACATTCATTCCGTGCTGCTACTGGTCCCTAGAAGTACCACCCACATATAGATCCACATCCACCACATATTGTGCTATCTCTACCCTAGAAATATGCACCTATCTGCTCCTACCCCGGGAGTACGCATTTCCCCACATATTGTGTTGTCTCTACCACGGAGATACGCACTTATCTTTGCTCCTACCCTAGGAGTACGCATCCATCCATCCATCCATCCATCCATCCACATATACACACGCCACTCATTTCACTTCATCCAGAAAAGGTTCTACTCCTATCCGGGAGTAAACATCTAGAAATAATCATTGCCATTCCATTTGCCTACATAAAAGCTCAGTCATTATCATTTCAAGTTATACACTCCCCGTTGCTAAAGTTCATTTTCGAGGATTGGTTTCTCTAAAAAAAAAGAGAGAAAAAAGAGAGGAAGAGTAGCCAAGTCCTTCCTTTCAAGAAGTTTCAAGGTTTCCGAATAAAGGGAGTCATGTTTTCCCCAAAGGAGCAAGTGTAGAAGTAGATGTTCACCAAGTGATTACCCCTCATAATCATTTCGTTATCATCATCATCCTATCATCATCTTATCATCCATTTCCTCATTCACATGCACATATGACTTTATTATTATTTTAGTTCCTATTGGATCCATGTCTTAACTATGCAATATATGCAAGTGAGTTTGAGTGTCTCCCCACCTATGAGCTCCACATAAGCCTATTAGAAAGTAGGGTGAGAGAGAGAAGGCACTTTCCACTATGCCTTAGTTCCACAAATACCACATATTTCGAGAGAAGAGAGAAGGCATACACTACTCATGCCTTAGAGAGGATCCGAAATACCACAAATGAGAGACACGAAAGGTTCATACAAGGAACTCGAGTTTTATTTGAAAATCTTGCAAAAACTCCGGAATAATAGTTGATCAAAGAGCGAGAAACATAGGGCTTGACTTGACCGTTCTGTCTTTCAACTACTCAAGACCCAAGTGACGGTTACAAGCCCCATGGTGAAAGGTAATATGAGTAAGTTTTGAGTCGAATAGTTCACTCTAATCCAGGAGGAGAGTTCTTGTTTGAACGCATGTGTACTTTTGAGGCGTGAAAGCATTGTAGCAACTCGATCCATCACTTGAGTCTATCTTTGCTCGGGGACGAGCAAAAGGTAAGCTTGGGGGAGTTGTTGACGGCCGTTAAGTGTCAATTTTTACCGTCAACTAAACATGAGAAAGGACTAAAATATGTTCTCCAACTAGATATAGAGGTTATCTTTGTGAGAATTCCACGAGTTTTGGTGAATGTTTGTTTCTCGCAGGTGTCGGTGAAAATACCCAAGGAAGGCCCACATGTCGGGTTTACATAGAGATAATCGGGAACCGGTGAAAATTCTGTGTCTGGAAAGTTCGAGAAGGCTCTGGACCAAACGGAGCCCGAACGTGCTCGGTGGATAGTCGGCCGACTCCCCACCTTGGGCGGCCGGACCGGCCACTTCGGCCAATCGTCGCCCTCGCGGATCCTGTTCCACCGCCTTTGAGGATGAATAATAATCGTCCGTTTAGGTCGGTTTGATCCGAGGGTGGTGCATCCTAGAGGGCTATATAGCGGGGCCCCTGGCCCCCGGAGGAGGCATCCCTAAAAACCCTAATTCATTATCTCCCGGCGGGATCGAGTTGTAGAGGCGTCCCTTGAATGGATGACTTCTCTTCTCTAGAGAATTAGAGCTAGACATTCCAATGTAGTAGATTAGATCTAGATGAGAGTTAGGGAGAGCGGAGCTGCGCTCGGTTACGGAGAAGTCTTCGGAGATTTGGTATGTCTTTGTATCTACTCTTTGTAAGACTTATGCTTTAATATATTTATCTTCTTTATTTACTTTTATGCCTATCTTGTGATTGTTAGTATAGTAGTTATGCTTTAGTATGGGATCTTCGCTCGCATCGAGTGCTCTAGTTATCCTAGGTAATTAGAGTAGTAATTGATAGTGTAGACATGGTGTCTAGACTAGAGGTTACCTGAGATTGCACCCAATCCCACGGATTGTTGTGGTAGCCCCGGGATCGTGACGGTCCTGACGGCCGTCATATTCCACCTCGTTCGGGTTGGTGTTTGTAGGACCGTAGTCGGACCTTCCTAGCCCCCTTCTCATCCATTTCTGTGGCTAGTGTTCTGATGTCCCAAAGTATTATTATATGATTGCTATATCTATCCATCCCCTGTTATCATAGAACCAGAGTAATAGAGAAGTATATAGGAACCTTAATCTCTCCCGCTGTCCTCTCAATCTAGCTAGCTACTCATTTATCATAGAATTCTCATGTGTGCTTTATTATTTATATTACCTTACATATATATATCATTTACCCCTGCTTTAGTCTAGTTGGTTTACTAAGTTAGTAGATACATGATGGTGAGTTATCGATTCTTTAACCCTTGCTTCCCCGTGGTAAAATATAAATAACGATACGGTTTACTCCGGTAAAATGCTACAATGGTAAGTTACGTGCGCTTAGGAATCCTTCTTATTTTACGTGCACTTAATTTATACCAACAACGGCGATGCCACCGCCGCATTGCGTTAGGGTTTAGGCGGGACGCGGCGGCGCCGTCGTAGGAGTCTCGCGGAGTTCGTCGGCCTCTCCGGTTGCGCCAATGTCCGCGTCTAGCTCGCGCTTTTCTCGTTGGTCCGCTTCAATCAACGGAGGCGGCAGCGAAGGCGGAGGTGGCGCCTACGACGGCCAAGGTTCGCCGGTGACCTACTGCGTTGGCCCGCTGGCCTATGAGCCGGAGGTGAAGTGCTGGTGCAATCTGAAGGCCTGCCAATGGATTTCTTGGAGCTATCTTAATCCACGATGCATGTACCTCAAATGCCAGAAGGCTAGGGTAAGATTTTGTTGAAATCGTCATCTACTTCTTGTTGTTAGACTATTAAGGAATTCGCAGAGTGAATAAAATGTTGAATGATGCAGAGTGCTCAGGATTGTGGCTTCTTTCACTGGGTGGACGAAGGTTATTCCGATTTCTTGAAGGAGCTATTGAGAGACATGCGAGATTGTATTTGGGATCTGAAGAAGGTTGTTGCCAGGAAAAATGCTCAGTTGATTGGTAAGGATGATGAGGTGCGGGTGATGCGAGAACAAGTTGGAATATCGGATACGTTTGGTGGAGGCCAAGGATCGTCTATGCGGGTTTTGGAAGCTAAGATTGAAAAGAAGGATAGGTACATTGGCATGTTAGTGTTTGTGTGTGTGTTTTGTTATGACCCCGATCGCCATTGTGTGTAAGGTGAAAGCGGCATGATGCCTGTTAGTTGGATCGTGGGAGTTGCTAGGCCATGAAGTAGCGAGAAGAGTGTGTTAGGCTATGTCAGTTTGGGAACTAGTGTAATGGTGTCTGTGGATTGTAAGAACATGTTCATGATGGTAATGTGAAGTTAATGTTATGTGTGAAATGGTTGTGCAATGTTGTGGTGCAATGTTGTGACCAAACTGGACATGATGACCAAACTAAATGTTGTTCATTAAGCACCCATTCATAAGCAGTTTGACAGCATAAGGTTTACACACATTCATTAAGCAGTTTACATGCCCAAAAGAGTGGCATTTTGTATGCCCAAAAGAGTGGTTGTTTGTATGCCCAAAAGAGTGGCATTTTGTATGCCCTAGTTGCTATGTTACAAGTCACCAAAAGAGTGGCAGATTGTATGCCCAAAAGAACATTGTGTGCTAGATGTCTAAGTGTCCCCAAACATCAGATGGTACAGTCTTCCCCTGCCTGCTCCATGTCTTCCTCCCCTTGGGCCACTTTGGCTTGGACCAAGTTGGCTTGACCCAGGCTGGCTTGGACCAAGTTGGCTTGATGCAGATTGCCTTGCAGTAGATGTCCTTAGAGCAGATTGCCTTGTAGCAGATGGCCTTGTAGCAGGTGTCCTTGGAGCATATTGCCTTGCAAAGCATATGGCACAAGCGAGATGGCCTTGGGCCATTGCCTTAGAGCCTACAAAAAAAAGACCATGAGTACCGTATGTGTAGAAATTTTGCTATGTGGTAGTACTTGAATGGATAAATTTGTACCTTTGCTTGTCTCTTGCTGGTTGTTGCACCTTCATTTGCCTTCTCTCGCAACCTTCCTCTTCTTAGCTCTGTCTCTTTTGATAGCGGCATGTTGTTTTTTTGCGGGAAACTGGATTTTTTGGGGCACCTCCTAGCATTGTGGTCGATTTACCACGAGTCTACAGTCATCTTGATGCCCACCGCTAAGTTTGGAGCCTTTGGGCTGTTCTCCTACCTCCCTCTTTCTTTTGTCTTGGGTCTTCCAGGCATCTTGACATAAGTTTGGTGGATCGGCACGGGCATATCGAGGAGATGGCTCAATTTGCTAGGCCTTCAATAGGTGTAGCACATGAGCATCATGTCTTCATGTATTCATCTTTGCTATAGCATGGAGCTATGTAGTCCTCCAACTTCTTAGATGCCTTGTAGATGCGGTGATTGCATGGCATCATGGTAGTCGATAGATCCCGATGCTCTGCAGAATCGCACTTGCCCTGCTCCAAGTTGACAACATACTTCCTGTCTTCTTTCTCCTGTACTTCATATCCATCAGCTCCATTCCATAGAACATAACAACAACCATATCTTTCAATGTTGATCTTCAGCTTCCTGGAAATGTTTGGGCAGATGTTGCCTGTCCACCTCTCTACCTTGGATCAGTTCTCTTGAATTCTCACCATGGTCTTCTTCCTAATAGCCTCAAGCATGGAGATTATTGGAAAGAATCTTGCATCCATGATGCTATTGTTGAAACTCTCACACATGTTGTTGTCAACAAAATCACAATTTGATCCTAATTTGAAATAAGCTCTACTCCAATGTTCAGGTGAGGTTGCCATCATATCTCTAGCACCTTCTGGAGTTTCTTGAGCTAGATAGGCTCTATACAAGTTGAAAAGCATCCTATTTGATGCCTTTGCACACCTCCACCATTTCTTCTGCAATTTCTTGTTAGTGTACTTCTTCCTCCAGTTAGCATATATGTGTCTAGCACACATCCTATGCTCGCATTGGGTACCAACTCCTTTCTGACCTTGAGCAATCCCTTGTTGGTCCGAGATCACCACCCAATCGCACCTCCATTGCTTATGTTCAGGTCTTTCTGGAGTAGTCCTAGAAACCAGTACCATGTGTCATAGCACTCAATTGGGACTACAACCCATGCAATTGGATACATTTGGTTGTTTGCATCCCTACCAATTGCACAAAGTAGATTACCATTGTGAGCACCTTTGAACCAGCATCCATCTAAACCAATCATTCTCCTACATACAGCTAAGAAACCCTTTTTGCATGCATCAAAGCAAACATACATCCTCTCAAACACTTTTCTGTCCACAATGACTGGATCAAGACAAACTACCATAGTGCTGCCTGGATTTGTCCTCAAAATCTCCAACTGGTAGTAAAAAACTCTAGAGTATTCTCCCTTCATAGCATCTAAAGCTTTCTGTTGAACTAACCATTTTGCTCTCTTGCACTTTGAAATGGAGACATCAGCTAAAAAAATCCTTCTGCACTCTAGTATGAATATGAGAAGCCTTCCAAGTGGAGTTGTCCTTAATTTCCTGGTGGTATTGTTTTGCTATCATACTGCTAGTCACTAGTTTGTTATCCCTCCTTGGAGCACAAGTGTGCTCATCCACAAATGTCACAACCTTAAACCATGGAGATCGGATGTCTTGGAGCCATATATCATCCACTTACAACCCTCCCATGTACAAAATGCCCTCACCTTGGCCCTTTCATCTGTGTCAAATCTAAGGTGCCTATGAGTCTTCAATCCATACTTAAGCAAAGCCTTCTTGCACTTTGCCTCCTATCTTTGAAACACAACCCAAGGAGAAAACTGGAATGGAACCCTTCTTTGTCATACCTATTCTCTAAGCTCCTCCACCTTTCGGTCTCACCATCACTTGTTTTCTTCATATGAGTACTCAACATCTGAGTCAACAAATGGACTGCCAAGATCATCCAGGTTTGGCACTTCTTCAAGCAAATCTTCTACCCTTATTTCATTGATTTGAGAACCATGAATCCCAAGCTTCAATGCCCTGTTCTTCCTTTTTATCTCTTGTGTTGCCTTCCTAAATTGCCTTGCTTCTTCATCTTCTCCGAGTTGTCATCATCTAGTGGTCGCACATAATCTTCATCTAAATCATCATCGGAGCTGACCATCCGATGCAATCCATTTCCTTTATCTTCTACCTCATTGTCCTCTTCATTGCCATCTCGCTGCATTGTCTTCACTATATGCCTCATCATCAGCTACTTCTAACACATCAGCATCAGCATCAACTGCTGGTAACACATCAACATCAACATCTCCTGCTGCTAACACATCAGCATCATCATCAGCTGCCTCATCATCACCTGCCTAGATCTCTTGGTCATCTGTAGCCAACCTCCTCAGTATACATGTCTACCACTGAGTGCACCCCACCTTCATCACTGTGATGAGCCAGCATTACCTGACATGAGTCATCATTTACCAACAAAACCAAGCCATCCCTCATTTCTGTTCTAGGCTTCCACCAATGTAGGCGCATGATACCATCAGTGATGTAATGATCAGCAAGGTGGCCCATGATTTCAAAATAAGACAACTTGTCCACATCAAGTACAGACTCTGCAACATCTCCAACATAGTGCAAATGAACACCTAAATTGTGGAATGAACCACCATAGTGAAATCGTATGGTAATCTGGTCACCCATCCCGAAAACAAGATGACAACTAACAACCGAACCATAACCGACCAACATGGCCTAACCCTAACCTTGACGAGAATCATGAAACCCTAAAATTTCAAGAATTAAAGAAATTGACTAGTACATTAACATAAATTGTGAGTGGCATCAACTTCAAATCACCTCTAACTATCCCTGACCACACATTTGCAAGCAACACATGGCTACGCAAAAGTACCCAAGAAACACCACTTCCCCCAAATGCAGTAAATAATGCACAAACTAGCGTGGGAAGTAACACGGACATGGGGAAGCGAACACGCACCTCAACTTTTCTGACGACGCCAATCATCCGCGCGCCACCCGACTCACCGGAGAGAGAACAAGGGAGCGGAGCCATCGAACAGAAGAAAGAAGAGGAGGCGTATTTTAGGGGAGGGAAGGCGTATTTGAGGGGGAGGCACTTTTCTTACAGGTGGGCCCCACCTATTCCTCTCGCTCAGCAAGGGGTGTAACTTCCTGGATGTTAATCATTCATTAACTCTGCAAATCATGAGCATAATCATATCATTAGCATCTAATCATCATCTTGACGTGATTGCTTGATGCTTGTGCGCACTGTCTAACTTAGTCTATAAGTGTGATTGTTGGCTTGAACAAGAAGTAGAAGCTACGTCACTTATCTCGGGTCGTACCTTTAATAAAGTTCGAAGAGGGGAACATTTCGAGAAAACTTTATGTTTTGACTTTTTCATGAAAATGCTTAGAAGGTGCTCAAAACGAGTGACGAAGTCGCTAGGTTTAACGACGTCGGTTGATTGGCATGCCGCGTTCTCCGAATTCCGTGAAACAACTTTAGTTGGCCCCATTAGGAAAAACATAGCTAACCCATTGGGGCACAGCATGCCAAAAGTTGGGATCAATTCGATCAAGTTTGGCCATCCGTTTCGAGAAAACCGCGTCCTAGGTCAAGCGTCTTTGGCGCGTTGACATTGCCATGTTGGCAACTGATTATCTCCTAATCCGCTGCTCAAATGGGGAAAGTGTCTTAACGAAAAATGATGAGTGATGCATGGGCTTCAATTCTCCTTTTGGGCCCATGACCTAATTCGGCCTGGAAATGGCCCAAAATCATCTCCCACCGAACTCACTCTGCTGCACGCCACCTGTTCGATTTAATGTCGACGTGGACGTCGTGCATGAGTGCCACCGCCACCGCCACGCGCCGCTCTCGCCCTACGCCGCCTCCGCCACGCGCCCCCAGCACCCGTGCCTTCGGCCAGAAGGGGGACAACGCCCCCATTCACTCCCTCACTCGCTCCTGCTCGCTCTCCTCCCTTTCCTCTTCTTCGCCGAGCCAAAGCGACAGCGCCGCCATCACCGCTCCGGCGAGCTCGGCCAAGTGCCGCAGCCACCGTGCCTCAGCCCGCTCGCTCACGCGCTCAACTTCGCCATCGACCGCTCTATCTTGCGCTGCCATCCGCTTCTCCTCTCCGACCGTCATCGCCCATCCATCCTCCAGCGACGCCGCGGCGCCACCATTGCCGACGCCACAGCGCCGCGCCGCTAACCACCACGCAGATCGTCACCTTCTCTTCCGCCGTGCACGCGAAGCACCGGGGTGGTCCACTCTACCCTCGACGTCTACCGCTTCGCATAGCCAGCGCCTGTGGCGACTCTTCCACGGCAAGGTCGCCGCCGGCCATCTCGGCCGCGGGGCCAAGAGGCCACGGGACGCCTCGCACCGCACTAGGGCCGTCAGCGGGTGCGCAGGGGCCCCCAACTGCTCCGCCGCCTCTCCTCGGCCGCCGGCAAGCCGCCGACGGGTGTTGACGGTCGTTAAGTGCCAATTTTTACCATCAACTAGACATGAAAAAGGACCTAAACATAATTACCTTCTAGATATAGGGCTTACACTAATGGAATTGCATGAGTTTTGGTAAATGTCTGTTTTGCAGGGACTAAACTAGAAAAGTACCAGAATCATCAAATAGAAGTATGTCAAATGATAGAATAAAGTGCATCATTGCATAGAGCTCATCGAGACACATGAAATAGAGTTTTGGTTCACCCAAATCGAGTCCAGACGACAAAGTTACGCCATCCAGGAAGATTGCAATTGTGCTCCAAGAGCAATCCGGAGTAAAACGGGCATATCTCCCTCATACGAACTCCGATTTAGGTGATCCACGCGGCAAATCGAAGCTAACGAAGAGATCCATCAGCCCACAAAATATGAGCCCATTTGGGCCTAGCCAAGGGTCGGCCGCCTCCACCCTAGGGTCGGCCGACCCGTCATCTCGACCAATCGAACGAGTCTCGCGGATCCTGTTCCACCGCTTTTGAGGATGAATAATAATCGTCCGTTTAGGTCGGTTTGATCCGAGGGCTGTGGTGCATCCTAGAGGGCTATATAAACAGGGCCCCTGGCCCCTGGAGGAGGCATCCCTAAAACCCTAATTCATTATCTCCCCGCGGGATCAGAGTTGTAGAGGCGTCCCTTGAATGGATGACTTCTCCTCTCTAGAGAATTAGAGCTAGACATTCCAATGTAGTAGATTAGATCTAGATGAGAGTTAGGAGAGCGGAGCTATGCTCCGGTTCGGAGAAGTCTTCAGAGATTTGGTATGTCTTTGTATCTACTCTTGTAAGACTTATGCTTTAATATATTTATCTTCTCTATCTACTTTATGCCTTTCATATGTATGCTTAGTATAGTTGTTACATTCTAGCATGGGATCTTCGCTCGTATTGAGTGCTCTAGTTATCATATGTAATTAGAGTAGTAATCGATAGTGTAGGCATGGTGTCTAGACTATAGGTTACACGAGGTTGCGCCCAATCCCACGGTTAGTTGTGGTAGCCCCGAGGTGACGGCTACGTCGGGCCTTTGTATTCCACCACGTTCGGGTTGGTGTTTCGTAGAGCTTTTTGGCAGCCTTCCCCGACTACTCTTTACCCGGTCTTCTTCGAGAGTCGAAAGGTCTTGTTGCTCCAAAGTGCTATTGTGTGATCGCTATATCTAACCATTCCGTTATCATAGAACCCAGTATTAGAGAAGTATATAGGAACCTTGATCTCTCCCGTTGTCCTCTCACTCTAGCTAGCTACTCATTTATCATAGAATTCTCATGTGTGCTTTATTATATTACCTTACATATATATATATATATATATATCATTTACCCTCGCTCTAGTCTAGTTGGTTTACTAAGTTAGTAGATACATGATGGTGAGTTATCCGATTCTTTAACCCTTGCTTCCCGTGGTAAAATATAAATAACGATACCTGGTTTACTCCGGTAAAATGCTACAATGGTATGTTCGTGCGCTTGCGGAATCCTTCTTATTTTAGTTGCACTTAACAAATACCAACAAGCATTTTTGGCGCCGTTCGGGAAGCAATCGGTGTTAAGTTTTTGATAATGATCTTAATGTCTCGCTAGTTTAGTGTACCACTAGCTTTAGTAGGATTACCCCTTGTTCTTAAGTGTGGAATAGACGGGACAAAAGAAGCCGTTTTGACCTTCCGGCAAGTTTCCACAAGAAAAGAAGAGACATTGAAGAGCCCGGGGTCCCTCAACATTCAACATCATCAACATTGGAACCCCGCCACCTCACAGTTTGCGTATACATATATATTTTCTAACCATGTGTAGATTGGAGAAAAGGTCATCGTCACAAGAATTTCAAATCACCTCACAAGTGACGAACATAGACGCAGCACCGCGCACAAATTTCATCATGTGAGTCATGGTAAGTATGATCAAGAAAAGGTGAGAAGTCTTGCTCATGGACTTTAAAATTGATGAGTAGTTATCTTTTTGAATTCTTGCACCCCACCGCATGTTTACTTTTAACAATTCATGCATTCACTCCGTTTAGCTTATTTATGTTTGCTCATCCATTGCATGTTTAGTTTCTTGCATGCATTCACATCGCCGCATCTAAAAAAAAAAAATAAATAAAAAAATGTTTTTATATATATATTTCCTCACCATGATCATGCTCTGTCATCTCCATTTGAGTAAATCTCTATAGTGCTTTCATGTCACCTTTGTTTGCTATAGTATGTTTTGGTTTGGAAGTACTTCTAAGGGTATTTCAAAGGCTTTTTAAATTAAGCATGGTGCTTAGGTTAAATTGTCTTCCTTGACCAAATTAAGACATGGAGTCCAGTTTGGTTATTGAACTAAAAATGTGCTTTAGTAGATATTGGTTATTTTGTTGGACTAACCCCTGAGAAAACTCTCAAATCCAATTTGGGTAAGTCAAGAGATGAACTCACTTCATAGATGAAGCTAGGCATATGATGAATTCCAACAACTTCGCGTAAAAGACACAACTCATTCATCGTCCAAGGAAGAATTTGATGGAACAAAGGAGAAGACAAGAGTTCCACAAGAAGGATCATCATTTTACTCAAAGAAGTGGATGAACAAGGCGACAAGCTATGAGCAACATTGAAGACAACATAGCATTGGGCCCAAAACTCGAGCTAGGATGCCAATGAGGAGTATGGTGTAACTCGGCTCATTTTGGCCAATCAAAGACCTGCCCTCGTTGTTCTTGAAGACACCATCTTGCACGTCGGCAGCAAGGACAAGGATGGCATGATAAGCATACCTCCTTGTGTCAACCAATCATAATCAAGGGTTGACCATCGACCAAGCCTTGAAGGACCATGACCATGGTTGCAAGATAATGTCCCTAAGCCATTGGAGATGAAGCATGCATACAAATTCTAAAGAATCTCCTTCCTTGATCATCAAGATGGAAGGCGTACAACTCTTCACCATGCCGCTAAAAGACAAAGACCATCAAGGAAGAACTCGAGTCTACATCTCCAATGAACATCAATGCGTCAACCAAGACTCAATGAAAATCAAGAATGGTTGATGAAAGAAGATCATGAAACTGCCTGTCTCCTCATCCTGGATTGGATAGTCCAAACAAAAACGAGAATGCAAAGGAGAGATCTCTACTCACGAGACTTATAATCGAAGTCCCTCTCGGATACATGAAGGCTTACAAACAGAGGACAAACGTGTCGAGGACATAGGAGTACAACACACTCGAGGGATGACTCAACACTCGTATTTGGTTTTACGTGGCGAGCGACAACAAGGTCAAGCTTGGGGAGGAAGGCCGATGACTCTTCAAACAAGTGATCCGGCAATGCTCTTCCTCTTTTCAAGCCCCCGTCGCTCTAGCACGTTGAGAAGAAACAATGAGTGGAGCACAAGGTCTAGGCATAAAAAAAAAGAGGAAGGAAAAAAAAAAAGAAGGAGTGAAATTTTAGAAGACAAGATGTTCAAGGAGAGAGGTCAATCAAGCAAGGCAAACTCCAAGAAGAAGTAAAGGACCACTAGAAGCATCTACTCTTCATCACAAGGTACTCCGGTGATAAAGGCTCGCTGGACAAGAAAGAACATGGGTGACTCCTTTCCTAGAGTTACCATCTCAAGAGGTGCAGTTCTCAAGGTCTCTACCTTTGGGATCAAATGATGCACTAAAGGAGTGAACATGACAAGAAGTCATTCGGAGGACTTAAATCACGAACCCTCACCAAGGAGGTAACTTGGTATTTATCAAGCATTTCCTTTTGACATTGCATTTCCTTTAAGCATATTTATTTTCCCTACATGCATCTTAATTGCATCTTCGCTTTACTATCTACGCACTAGAAAAGAAAATAAAGATTTACGCATTTTGCATCCTTTATTATAAAAAGATAAAAATATTTCTTGTGATCTGTTAGAAGACATTTGAGTTAAGGCGGTTCTAGACGGCCAAGGCTTAGAGGTTTTTATCACTAATGCTTAATTAGTTCCACAAGCTTTGTTGTCTATTTGAGCTTCTGAGAACATAAAGGATCGAGAAGAGCTAATGAGACGAAGGATGTCCAGTCTCTGTCGAGTCTTTGTCCGCAACATTCAAATCTTTGTCTCCAACAGCAACTATCTATGACACTCCTGGAGGACTAGAACGTCTTCATCGCCTATCAGCAACAACAGCAGACTATGTCAACATCCAGCTTGGGGGAGGGCATCCCCCATGTACCAAGCTAAGTGTTTCCAACTTATCTATCTATGCTTTGTTAGAGTTTGCTTTGTTAAAACAACTAAAAAAGATGCATAACTATAGAAACCCAGAAAGATTTCTTTTCTACTTTTGGAGAGTTCTTGTAGTCTGTCTTAAAAGTGATACCTAGAATAAACTCTACATGGAGATGATGAATAGTTGCTCTGCCGTAATTCCTTTCAAGTACCTAGTTTTCAACCTTGCACTCTCCGAGTTTTGGACACAACTTTTGTTTAGATTTGTGATTTGCTCGAACACGAAACTTGTGGGTAGCAAATACTTGATCTAAGTCTAGGTAGTTGGTGGATATGATATGGGAAGGTTTTTTTGAGTCTTTGTCCATCTTGTTCCTAGAGATACTAGAGTTACGGAGAATTTATCTTTGAAAATATTAAATTCTGCATGATGAGTTCCTTTATGATGAGAGTTCAAATTCCTACCATGACCATATATTCATGCTTACTAGATTAGGAAAACCCATCTTGTTTATATAGATCATTTTGTAGGCTTGAGTGTAATCTTTAGGCATTGAGTGTGGTTATCTTTGTGGACCCATAAGGAATCGGTTATGCGGTTAAAAGTCATTACTATGTGCTCTCCATCCATTGATCTATGCTACTTTGTCCTCGAAGCATGCACCTATTTTATAAGTACTACATTCATTACGTGCTATACGTCCCTAGAAGTACCACCCATATATAGATCCACATCCATCACATATTGTGCTATCTCTACCACCGGAGGTACGCACTTATCTTTGCTCCTACCCCGGGAGTACGCATTCCCCCATCTTGTCTTTGTCTCTACCACTGGAGATACACACCTATCTGCTCCTACCCCTGGGGAGTACGCATCCATCCATCCATTCTTCCACATATATATATGCCACTCATTTCATTCCATCGAGAAAATGTTCTACTCTTACTTTGGGAGTGAACACCCAAAAATATTCATTGCCATCCTATCATGTTCCATTGTGCAATAAAGCTCCAGTTATTTCAGTTGATACTCCCTATTGTTATTGCTATAGTTTTATTCGAAAGGATTGGTTGCTTAAAAAAAAAGAACAAGAGAAAAAAAAAGAAAAGAGGAAAAGAAGAAGAAGAAAGAAAGAAAGTGAAAAAAAAGCAACCAAGTCCTCCTCTTTAAAGGTCTTCAAAGTTTCCAAATAAACGGAGGTATGTTATCCCCAAAGGAGCAAGTGTAGAAGTAGATGTTCACCAAGTGATCACCCCTCATAATCATTTCCTTATCATCATCATCTTATCATCCATCTCATTTCCTCATTCACATGCACATATGACTTTATTATTATTTTAGTTCCTATTGGATCCATGGTTTAAGCTGTGCAATATATGCAAGTGAGTTTGAGTGTCTCCCCACCTATGAGCTCCACATAAGCCTATTAGAAAGTAGGGTGAGAGAGAGAAGGCACTTCCCACTATGCCTTAGTTCCACAAATACCACATATTCGAGAGAAGAGAGAAGGCATACACTACTCATGCCTTGGAGAGGATCCAAAAATACCACAAATGAGAGACACGAAAGGTTCATACAAGGAACTCGAGTTTTATTTGAAAATCTTGCAAAAACTCGGAATAATAGTTGATCAAAGAGCGAGAAACATAGCGCTTGACTTGACCGTTCGTCTTTCAACCGCTCAAGACCCAAGTGACGGTTACAAGCCCCATGGTGAAAGGTAATATGAGTAAGTTTTGAGTCGAGAATAGTTCACTCTAATTCGGAGGAGAGTTCTTGTTTGAACGTATGTGTACTTTTGAGGCGTGAAAGCATTGTAGCAACTCCGATCCACACTTTGAGTTCATCTTTGCTCGGGGACGAGCAAAAGGTAAGCTTGGGGGAGTTGTTGACGGTCGTTAAGTGCCAATTTTTACCGTCAACTAGACATGAAAAAGGACCTAAACATAATTACCTTCTAGATATAGGGCTTACACTAATGGAATTGCATGAGTTTTGGTAAATGTTTGTTTGCAAGGACTAAACTAGAAAAGTACCAGAATCATCAAATAGAAGTATGTCAAATGATAGAATAAAGTGCATCATTGCATAGAGCTCATCGAGACACATGAAATAGAGTTTTGGTTCACCCAAATCAGAGTCCAGACGACAAAGTTACGCCATCCGGAAGATTGCAATTGTGCTCCAAGAGCTGTCCGGAGTAAAACGGGCATATCTCCCTCATACGAACTCCGATTTAGGTGATCCACGCGGCAAATCGAAGCTAACGAAGAGATCCATCAGCCCACAAAATATGAGCCCATTTGGGCCTAGCCAAGGGTCGGCCGCCTCCACCCTAGGGTCGGCCGACCCGTCATCTCGACCAATCAGAACGAGTCTCGCGGATCCCTGTTCCACCGCCTTTGAGGATGAATAATAATCGTCCGTTTAGGTCGGTTTGATCCGAGGGCTGTGGTGCATCCTAGAGGGCTATATAAACAGGGCCCCTGGCCCCTGGAGGAGGCATCCCAAAAACCCTAATTCATTATCTCCCAGCGGGATCAGAGTTGTAAAGGCGTCCCTTGAATGGATGACTTCTCCTCTCTAGAGAATTAGAGCTAGACATTCCAATGTAGTAGATTAGATCTAGATGAGAGTTAGGGAGAGCGGAGCTACGCTCCGGTTCGGAGAAGTCTTCGAGATTTGGTATGTCTTTGTATCTACTCTTGTAAGACTTATGCTTTAATATATTTATCTTCTCTATCTACTTTATGCCTTTCATATGTATGCTTAGTATAGTTGTTACGGTCTAGCATGGGATCTTCGCTCGTATTGAGTGCTCTAGTTATCATATGTAATTAGAGTAGTAATCGATAGTGTAGGCATGGTGTCTAGACTATAGGTTACCCGAGGTTGCGCCCAATCCACGGATAGTTGTGGTAGCCCCAGAGGCAGCGGCTACGTCGGGCCTTTGTATTCCACCACGTTCGGGTTGGTGTTTCGTAGAGCTTTTTGGCAGCCTTCCCCGACTACTCTTTACCCGGTCTTCTTCGAGAGTCGGAAGGTACTGTTGCTCCAAAGTGCTATTGTGTGATCGCTATATCTAACCATTCCCTGTTATCATAGAACCCGAGTATTAGAGAAGTATATAGGAACCTTGATCTCTCCCGTTGTCCTCTCACTCTAGCTAGCTACTCATTTATCATAGAATTCTCATGTGTGCTTTATTATATTACCTTACATATATATATATATATATATATATCATTTACCCCCTCGCTCTAGTCTAGTTGGTTTACTAAGTTAGTAGATACATGATGGTGAGTTATCCGATTCTTTAACCCTTGCTTCCCGTGGTAAAATATAAATAACGATACCTGGTTTACTCCCGGTATAATGCTACAATGGTATGTTCTATGCGCTTGCGGAATCCTTCTTATTTTAGTTGCACTTAACAAATACCAACAACGGGCCGGCCCCAACCTCCTCTGCTTCCCCATGCCCGCAAGGACCTCGGTCTGAAATTAGAAGAAGGTGAGGTGCCTGTGTGCAAACCTACCAGGCACAGAGAGTCACAAATCTGCCCTTGTGCAATTTAGTATAAGTTCAGGGGCCTTGGTGAAAAGTACTTGTCCTATTCGGTTTGAGAAAATAGATTTCCGAGAAAATTGATTAAACCTTGCAAAATTCATAGAGGAGCTAGGGTTATCCAAATCCGATGATTCAAGTTCCTAGATTTATCTTAGGAGATGCCCTATGCTTCGAAAATATGAGATGCCATGTTTGCTGTACTTTTATATTGAGTTTAGATTTAATTCTTGAAATGCCTTTAATCTTTGGAAATGCCTAGTAAATCATAGGATGCTCTGAAAAATGTGGTAATTATTTTGTTAGTCTTGTATTGCCATGCCCTGTCCATAATAAATATATTGTGAATTCTTGCTGTGTAAAAATATGGAGTTGTAGTTCAAGGGTCATTTGTTGCCTATGTCGAAGATAATTCATAAATTAATTGTATAGATGCAATCTGAGGTTCATACTTTTTGTGGGCTACTTATATGCCACAATGTAGCTCGCATGTGCTTAGATTCATGATAGGAGCAAGTTGGTAGTGCAAAGTATTTATAGGTCCTTGGTTTGGTGCTGCCATGTCATTTTTGTATAGGCCAGTAGGATCATCCAATTGGGGTGAAATTTGGATAATACACTGGCATTGCCATATGTTATCTACTGTAATTTTATAGGATTTTATGATGTGTCTAGATATGGGTTGCTGTTCAACCCATAGGTGGTTAATTTGGAGTCGATTCCAAGATGCCATGCCTAACCTAATGATAGGTTGGTATTTTGGGGAACTTGTCTTTACATGATTGGTTTGTAATTAGTGTAGCTATCTACTGTTCAAATTTGGTGATCATTGGATCAACAGTTTAGGAGCTATGGCTCTTGTAACTTGGTTAGGAAGGCTGTTTAATTGCTGTTTGGCCAGAACCAATTCTAGTGTTGTCTGTTTTAGGACCAGTTAAGTTAGGAATAATGTCTTGGTGTCTTGAGATGATTGATGGGTAATTTATTAAGCTTTCCATATTGTCCTCATTCATGTTCATAGGGTTTATAGAACTCCAGTTATGATTTTATTACTGGACTGCCAGTTGTAGGTCGACAATTGGTAACAATGCATGAATGTGTGATGTTATGCATAGAGCATAACGATGGTGACTCATAGCGATTATAATTGTATGATTGGTAGATACTTAGAGTGTGTCTTGATGATTGAGTTAGGATGGTTATGCCTAGGTTTAAGTTTTTGGCTTTACTGGCTTGTTTGCTAGTGATAAGTGTAGCAGATTAATGGGTTATTCGCCCATGAACATCTATCATCCTTGATCATTCATGATCATGCATAGACCGATAATCATGCACTTATGCATATGCATATGCATCATTCTAGGATCACGTGTAGAGCATTCGTCGTGAAGTCAAGGATCCTGAAGGACAAGTCGCGAAAGGAGATCCGCACGCGAAGTGATCAAGAACCAGGAACCCGACGTGGAGTAGTCGTGTACCTGGAGCTTCAACCTGACCTTCTAACTAAGGCAAGCCCCGGAGCATCCCTCCTATGGTTTGCAAATGTTTTACCTTGCGTCCTTTTATTCTTTATGATGCATTAAGTTATAGGCGTTGATTGGAACCATAGTTGCATCAGGACTACCTTGCTACTAGAAATATCCTACTTTACGTACAGGATCGACTACATGCTTAGGCACGCTCTATTAATCGGTAGAAGCTAGGATGATCGACCATCTTCCGCGATGATAGGTGGTTACTACCCCTTTTGGATTGAGGATAGTGAGATGTTGGATATGAACATAACCATGTGGCCTTCTAAATCATCTCTAAAGAAATATGGCTTTGTACGTCCTCGATCATGTTGAATGCCGCCTCACGAGATAGGGGAAAAGGTCGTGTAGGGATGTCGACGGGAATAAAGACCGGTTTTGGTACACTCGAAACCCGTCAACGAGTCCTCGATAGAAGGAAGATAAGCATCACATGAACATATTTACCACTAATAAAGTTCCACTTGTATTCTTAGCTTGTGAAATGCGGGAAAAGCCGGAGCCTGTGAGACCAAAACCCGGGTCTACCGGGCGATTCGGTCTCGCCGGGATCGACCACCAAGCAGGATCCCCGAACTCTCTGAGAGAACTCGATCCCGGGTCCAAATGTACCACACATCAACATTCCACGATTGGTACAATGGACCAAGGATCCACATAGAAGTAAGCAAGATATCAAGTGAACCCAACTTCGGACAAGACTACACGTGACAAGCCGGGACGGCACCGGGAAGCCGCCACGTGGGCCGGGGCCAGTGCCGGTTGGCCGACCCACCTTTGGTGGCCTGACACCTTGGCACTGCTCCCACTGCCACCTGGACCTTCTAGAAGGGGAGTGGGACCCACAGGTCAGCCAGACCCAGGTCGGCCGACCTGCACATGGGCCCCACTCAAGGTCGGTTTGCTTCCACCGCCTTCCTGCATGACTCCCATGTGTCCTGCACCGAGAGACGTTCATTCAAGTCGGTTGAAGATCGGTTTGATCCAACGACGCACGGCGGAGAGCACACGGATCGCTGACGTGGCGCTGGAGTAACCCCTACTCCACCTCCACTATAAATACCCCCCTAGTCCCTCATTGTAAAGTGTCCCCAAGTAGTTCACATTAGTGTTCTCAAGCTCAAGCTCTCTTGGGAGATCAAGAGTAGTGTAGTCTAGTCTAGAGTGGGAGTTAGAGTCGAGTCGAGCGAAGCTCGGGTCTCGGAGTCGTCTTACGGGGAATCTGGTATAGCTCTTGTACCTTTACTTTCGAAGTACTTTTCTTATATTAATATAGTCTTGCTTTACTTTATTAAGTATCTACTTTGAGTACTTTACTTTCGTATTTACTTAGTGCAATCGCTATACTAGTGTAGTAGTGTTGTGTCTTAGTCTCGTTAGTGTAGAGTCCGAACTAGTTAGTGTCTAGATCCTTTGTGTGTGTTTCACTACCAACTCGGGGGCCGAGGTTACTTACGTGGTAGCCGAGTCTTAAGACTAGATTAGGCGAGGTGCTTAGGCTAGTGCTTAATAGTGGATGCACCGTATCGTTGATTGGTAAATCCATTCACTTTTGATTGGTAAATCCATTCACTTTTCGACGTATATTAGCGGGGGCGGTTGTGACAGAACGCAGTCTTCCAGTTATATCTATTTGCATCAGGGATAGGCTGTAGGGCGCCCATTAAAGACGAGGTCCGCTGGAATAGGAGTTAGTCCCACTGGGAACGCAACCCTCCTATTTGTCAGCCGACTTCCCCTATCACATCGATGGTCTAGGCATTAGTTTAGTTAAGTCGTTACACTAGTTAGATTAGAACACAGAAGTATAGTTAGATACATAGGAGTCCTTACTCACTCGTTGTCCTCCCACCTAGCTAGCTACCTACTAGTTACCTTTAGTTATCACTCATATCAACACTCACCCTTTTATCAATATCAATAGCTTAGATTGAGTAGAACCACCACGGGTTTCCATCACACATTTGCTAGAGAGTCTTAATCCGCTTCCCGTGAGCGAACTACAAATTCGACACTGGAATACTCACCCGGTTGAAGTGTTACGGTACTGTGCGCTTGCGAGTTACCCTTGGTTAGTCTTACGTCGTCACTAGAATCTAGCTTAGCTTAGCATTCTTAGGCATTCTTAGGAAGAGGAATTGTGACACCCTCTCTCTGGTGGTAGTTCGGGTTTGCAGTAGGCTTAGCTATCAGACGCCAGTCGCATTTACCTCACGCTAGTCGGTGTGTGCTAAGAAGTGTCGTTAGGCATTTCTGACGCCATTGCCGGGAAACTAGTATCTTTATCGAGTTCTAGTGATTGCGCTAAAATCTGCCAACAAGGGACTATTCCGCGAAGCCAAGAATCTACTTGGGCCGGGTTTCAACTTTCATGTATCCATGCCGGCGATGGGGGTGGGTGTAACAAGGTGCCCGGTTGGTGAGTTCTTAAGATGGGGCGGTGTCATTTGATGGGCACGCTTACCTGTTGGCTGCCGGGAGTTTCCTTGGTCATGGTGATGAGTTGTTGATCCCGCGTCTTTTCCCGAGTAGATCATGGTGATCTAATCGACTCCGATGGGAGTCGTGTGGTTTGTGTGAGGAATACCCCGCCAGCTGGTTTGCAATCGATTATAATCGCCATCGTTCCTGGGCAGTGAATACTTGATCGAGACAGCGGCACGGTCGCAAATAATATCTCTTGTGCGAGTTGGTTATGTTCACTCATGTTGGTTTAATGATTACTCAATCAATGCGGTTACTTAATGTTGATTGCTTCTACCTAAAATGTGAGTAGTTGCATGTGCTAATGTAGTAATGGCAGGATCCAACTTAATTGGATAAGCTAGAGAGTCTTTTTGTCACTAAATGATTATTAATAAGCTCATCCTTTTGGCAAATAAGGAGTCAGCTAACCCACTATAAAGCCTGGCATCCACCAAAGAGTCTTTATTTTCTTTTAGTCGGGTAAGTCTTGCTGAGTACAACGTACTCAGGGTGCAATTCTCAATGTTGTTTGTTGTAGGTTGAAGATTACCACGGTGGTGATACGGTGGACTTATATCCCGCTATGGGAGGAATAGACTTCGGGCAAGCCAACTCTTATATCTCATCCTCATGATTTTGAAGGAATCGACCATGAGCTGGCACTATATTTAAATACTTAGGTGTGAGTGTATTTGCAAAAGAATATTCTCTTCCGCTGTTTCTTCAAAAATCCTGAGTTGTAAAATATTATATTTGTAACCATCCGTGTATTTATAAAGTTTGTAAAAGTAACTTAAGTGAATGGGAACTGCTGAACTTTGTGATCCGGGTGTGACTCTGAGAAAGTTCGAGATCTTTCGGGATTTCGTTGACTACCGGGCTGGAATAATTGCGGTTTACTACTTAAGCTGTCACGGTGGCTTGATTAGTGAACAGTAATCATATTAGTTGGTCGGTTCTGTTACAAGGGGCTAGCGCCACCGTGGCGAAACCGCCCCACGCTGGACGCCAGGGTGGCAAAACAGCCAGCCAAATCCGCCTAAGTGGGTAGGTTAGACAGTTTTGCAAAGTTTAATGTCCTCGTTAAGCCGTTTTGTAGTTTAGTGGGTTCGTTAGACTTAGCCCCATACTTTGGGGGGTTATGTAGACTTTTTTCAATCTCTCTTCGTGCAAGAGCCACTCACTATGTGCAACACTAATTGACTTTCGCAGAGGCTTCGCTCATTTTTCATGTGCTCCCCCTCTCTTCCCTATCTAATACTATTTGTTCTCTACAATCAGCATGATTCCCACATATGCCACCGCACTGGCAGTTTTTCATCATCACCTGCGTCTTCCTGTCCCTACGATACGTTTCCCTTTCAAGGCCCTCAGAATCGTGCCGAGGCACCATGTAGCAGATGTTGTCTAAAATGAAGCCGGCAAGTGGAAGTGAAAGCAGTGGGTGTCATTGGCTTGGTTGGAAAATTTGAGGTTAACTACGTTGCGGCATTGTGTCTATTCACAATAAAATTATCATAGTTTTACACTGCAAATGAATATAATTTATCAAAGAACAAGTTTCACCGTATTTGGATTATTTCTATATATGACATAGAAAATTAGAGGAAGTGGAGCCAGTGGGCCCATCTTGAGGTCAATCGACCACCTTGGTCTGGCCCCTGCTCTCTAATCCTAGTGAAGTGTAAGAAACACACTCCCGAACTCTCAACCATTAGATGGAAGTTATGCTTTCTTTGGATGGCTCACAACAAAAACACAAGAATTTAAGGACAAGTGTCCCACCAGCAAATACCCCACACAAACACGAAGAAGGAAGCCTCCCACCATATTTCTCCATTGTCTTCCGTCCTTTGATCAATATGCCAAACAAACACAAGTGTGGTGGATCACCACCCTCTATCTTAAGGCAGTTTGATCCAAGAGATGAGGTGAAGATAAATTGGACTCATAGCCCTACTCCAACTACTATAAATAAGAGGTATCCCCTCACTCCAAAGGCATGAACATCACATGAAAAAAGTAGAGAGCTCCACTTGTATCTTAGTGCTAATAGGATATTCGACTGTTGGGGGTTAGAGTGAACAGAGATCTTATAAAACCCACATCTATAATCTATAACTCTTATATAGACAAACCCAACTACGTATTTATATCTCGACATGCAACACATCCACCTCGCATTCCACTTTCAACCCACTATCTATTTTCCTTAGCATGCAATGCGTCCACCTTAGCAATTTACAATCATTAGCCACTAGCAATTTACATTGACATGCAAGGTGTGTCCACCTCAGTAATTCACTATTTTAACATTTTTTTTATTCCTTCTTCATGCCCACGACAACGCGGAGAATCCTTCTTGTTTTAAAGTTTTTAATAAAATTTGTAAAAGTTAACGCATATGATTTATTAAAGTTTAAAAGAGTTTAAGTAGGAAGCTTTGAGTAGGAATCTTTTGTGTATGAACATGAATTCAAGATTACAAAACGAGCATTCACACCGACCCATATTTGATCCATCTTAGAATTAGTCTAGGTTCAAAGTCCAAACCACATGACGATATCAGTCAACATGCCACAGGAAATCTTATCTTACGAAATTAAGGCCTAAAGGACTAAAAATGTTTTGTATAAATATAGCATCAAATTATTTTGTAATCTAAGTGATCCATTGGGTTGTAAGCTGCAAACGTCCCTGTATAAATAGATATGGGAACACCGAGATCAAGAAGGAAGATGGCTAGCAGTATAGAAATAGGGTTTTGATCAAACATTTGAACCTAGAGATCTCGAGCAACCAAAACAAAAAAATTTGTTAGGAATTTGGCCTTATGTTAGTTCTGTTAGAGTAGTCTGTTAAGTTTTGTTACTTCCTTTAGTCGGTTGACGCGCGCCGTCCCCCGTCCTGCCCGTGACTCTTCGGCCTCCTCTTCGACTCGAGCCTCATGGATGACGAGCCATGCGCTCTTGTGTGCGGTGGCCATGTCGTCCGGCCTAGCGCGGCGACGCGCGACATAGCTCGGGACCGGGTCACGGCTGGTGCACGCGTGGTGCGCCGTCGCGCAGTGGAACGAGGCCACCGCGGGGCTCCGCGCCATGCTCAACGCGCTCCTCCTTCGTTCCTCCTAGGTCGCCGCCCTTGCCGAGGGCTTCATCGAGTCCGAGCCCGACGACGCGCAGTCGTACTGCTGCTGCTGGAGGAGCAGACCGCAAACACTGCCACCTACGCCACCGCCGCCGCGGCCTCGTTCACGGTTTGGAACGGCAAGTGGGCATGCAAGGCGTGCGAGGCCCTAGACGGATGCCTGCCCCGTCCTCCTTGGCGATAAGAATGCGTCCATCCACGTCGCGCCCAACTGATGGACCTGCATTCCATGGTGCGTCATCTGGATAATCCACGTAGGACTCAAGAATTAGGACTAATCATTCATTCAGCTCAATCTCGTTTTAATTGTTTGGTTTGTTCCTGCTTCTTTTTCATGGACGATTTTTGAATGACAAATGATAAAAGAAGACAATTTGCCGAGTAAACTAGGCATCCTGGCCTCTGTGTTTCTCAGTGATCCTCCTTCCAATCCTTGTATTTTTTTTTTTTTTAGAAAAACTCTCAAACAACTCATAATCCATCCTCCCAATGTTTTACTAGAACTCGAGAAAGAGTGGGGAACTTTGCATGCGTTGTTGCGATCACAATTCACACACGAACACGAGTACACGGCTCGTTTTGATATATGTCCACTATGAAGTAAATAATTCTTTTAGCTTTTCCTCCATAATTTGTTGCGTGATTGTGCGGACGCTGCCACTTCTATTTTAGAGAAATCCTTCATCTCCCTAGAAATGCATGGGAGAACTATGCATTTGTGAATATTTATATATATACGTGGTTAAGTGACAATTTATGTGTGGTTTTGCCGGAAATATGTATGTGATTATATACTCAATATATATACTCAAACTATACAAAAAATAAACAAAACTTTGTTTTCTATTTTTTTCTTAGGGGTAAAATGGTCTTTTTACCCTGTGGTTAACACCGTTAAGTGTCAAAAGCGGCGGAATGCCTGATTCCTAAGAGAATTTTGTTTTGAGGCTTGATTCCTAAATTAAAAAAATGGCCTAATTCCTGAAATGAGGCCATATTCCTAATTCTCCCTAGGACAAAATAAGACGGATGGGGCGATCGAGCGAACCTTGCGGGCACTCCCGCCGCTGCGGTTGGGGGAGGTCCTCCTGCGCTGTGCGGGCGTGGGCGAGGAGCAACGAGCGGTGCCACACCCAGCCCCGTCCCACTCGCTGCAGATGCGCTAGGAGGAGGCGGCCATGGCGCGGCGGTGGGAGAGGCGGTGGAGGCTGGTTGATTGTTGACGGTAGATAACTCTTATTTTTAACCGTCAACTAGACATGAGAAAGGACTAAAACATGATCACCATCTAGAAATAGGGGTTACACTGACATGATTCCATGAGTTTTGATGAATGCCTGTTTCTGTAGTGTGTCAGCTGAAAATAACCAAGGAAGACCCACATGGCAGGTTTACATAGAGATAATCGGGATACGATCAATTTTCATCGTAATCGGGAAGGTTCGAGAAGGCTCGGACCAAACGGGAGCCCGAGCGGGCTCGTGGCCGGGCGGCCGCCCCTAACACGGGAGGCCGCCGCGCCCCTCCGTCTCAGCCAATCAGGCTACGCCTTACGGATCCTGCTTCCACCGATTTTGAGGATTAATAAAAACCACACGTTTAAGGCCGATTTGATCCGACGGTTGCGGTGCATCCTAGGGGCTATATAAACAGGGCCCCTGGCCCCTGGAGGAGGCATTTCCTATCCTAAACCCTAATTTCATTATCTCTTAGCCAGGATCAGAGGCAGAGGTGTCCCAAGAAAGGATGACCTCTCCTCTCCAGAGAATTAGAGCTAAACATTCCAATGTAGTAGATTAGATCTAGATGGGAGTTAGGGAGAGCGGAGCTGCGCTCCGGTTCTGGAGAAGTCTTCAAAGATTTGGTGTGTCTTTGTATCTATTCATTACAAGACTTATGCTTTAATATATTTATCTTCTCTATTTACTTTTATACTTATCTTGTGATTGTTTAGTATAGTTGTTATGGTTTAGTATGGGATCTCCGCTCGCATCGAGTGCTCTAGTTTTCATGAGATTAGAGTAGTAATAAATAATATAGACATGGCGTCTAGACTAGAGGTTACATGAGATTGCACCGAATCATGCGGATTGTTGTGGTAGCCCTAGGGTAGTGACAGCCCTGACGGCCAATGTATTCCACCTCGTTCGGGTTGTTGTTTGTAGGACCGTAGTCGGACCTTCCTAGCCCCTTCTCATCCCTTTCCGTGGCTAGTGCTATGATGTCCCGAAGTGCTATTATGTGATCGCTATATCTATCCATTCCCTGTTACCATAGAACCAGAGTAATAGAGAAGTATATAAAAACCTTAATCTCTCCCGTTGTCCCCTCACTCTAGCTAGCTACTCCTTTATCATAGAATTCTCATGTGTGCTTTACTATTATATTACCTTTTATATATCATTTACCCCTACTTTAATCTAGTTGGTTTGCTAAGTTAGTATATACATGATGGTGAATTATCAAATTCTTTAACCCTTGCTTTCTTGTGGTAAAATATAAATAATGATACCTGGTTTACTTCCGGTAAAATAATACAATGGGTATGTTCTGTACGCTTGCGGAATCCTTCATATTTTAGTTGCACTTAATTTATACCAACATTGATCAAAGCACGTGTGTAGGTATTTGAATTGAAGTCATTTCATGAGGTTGCTAACAAGGCCTTGGCGGTTGAACAAGTTTACATCGGGAGCAAGCATAATATTAATATCTAGGAAATGGACAAAGGAAGAACCGGCAAAATCGGTATTCAACATGCAAAATACTCTAATGTGCAATCAGGAATCAACAAGTGTATTCTCTGTAATGGCAACCACCTAGCTTTCCAGTGCGAACACCGTCATAGAACATGTTTTAGATGTGGAAAGGAGGGTCATACCGTTAGACAATGCTCTACTATAGAAATAAAAAAATTCTCTCCAAAACTTATCACTTCTAGAAGGACTTCTTTGCCACTACTAGCACCACATGCTCTCCTATATTTGCTAGCACCATCATCCAGCAGTCCAATACTTGCTAGCACCACTATCCAAGAGAATGCATCTTCCCAATGAACCAACAATTTTAAGGAAAAGAAACCCACACAATATGGTAAGGCTTTGTGAAAGCATGGATGTACATTTGCTCTCATGATGCAAAGGTTTGATTCTTGACACGCTCTTTTGTTTCAAGCAAAATCCCGAATAGCCATGGTATGGAGAGCGACTTATTAAGAAAAGGACTATTGACGCTAGAATTAGGCCAACACACCGGATAGGTGGGCTTTGGATGCCCTAGAGGTAGCTCGAAGCGAACCTTCGCAACGCAGCGGCAACGTAGCGTGACCGGCAAACCGATCTAGAGATCGAAGCCGATGTAGAGCTCGTTGATGGTCGTGAAAACCCTAGAACAACCTCCGAGAAGACCCGTCGAGAGGATGCACGTAGGGGATCTCCAAGGAACCAGTAGATGGCGCCTAGGATCGTCGGGAAACTCGCGGAGAGAAGTGCCGGATAGCAAGTAGATGGGTTGAGAGAGCAATTAAGGCTAATTAAAGGTAGAAGAAGATAGATCGATCGATGTTGATCGTGTTGGTTTGGTGTTCGATTGATTGGATGGGATCAATCGGCCATGATCCTCTCATATATATAGAGGGGGGTGGTCTTATCCTAGTAGGAAACCTCTCCAAAACTCGTACATCAAGTTTCCCACGAGCAAAATTACCAAAAACGCCTCGGTCTTGCACAGCATGCGCCGGACGTCCGACGCCTGTGTCCGACGCCCCCGCGCGCTCGAGGTGGTCTCTGTTTTGTGTCCGACATGCACCGGACGCACCTAACGCCCGCGTACAGCGCCATGTTGCTTGTGGCCGCGCCCGTGCCGCGTCCGTCGGACGCGTCCGACGCCCAGCGTCCGACGCCCCGAGCCGTCGCGGGCCGTTTTGGAGAGCGTCCGGCGCCAGCCCGGCCACGCGTCCGGTGCCCGTCGGGCCCTCCGACTGGCGCTTTCGGGAGCGTCCGACGGTGCCTGGACGCGTCCGGCGCCCATCTTGCGCGCGTCCGGCGCCTGTCCTGGTGCCGAAAACACCCGTGCGTCGTTCGTCGATGCGTTGACCCTTCCTTAGCCATTTTTGAGAGTCAACACATGCCCCCTGTTTTCAGGTGAATATAATGATGATCCTGAAAACACTCTTTGACCTGTACCAACTAGCAACGATACCCATCACGTCGGCTAGCCGATGACTAAGGACGATGTATACATCGGCCATTTTCGTTCTAAGGGAGATACATGTATCGACCATTATTTGGAAGAGCACTAGGTTTCTTGCCAAACACTTGGGAAGTATTTTTTAAGATACCTCCCGTTGATTACCTTTTCGAGACGTTTCTTCTTCATTGTCTCTAGCACATAAGAGTTTCCGCGTATCACCTTGATCACTCTTAAAGGACCCTCCCAATTAGGAGACCACTTGCCAAATTGATTGCTCTTCGATCCAATAAGGAGTATGGTTTTCCACACTAAATCTCCTACTTAGAAAGATTTGCTTCTCACTTTCTTATTATAGGCCCTTGCAACATGCATCTTGTCCTTTTCAATCTCTTTTAGAGCTTCTAATCTCTTGTCGGTCACTTCATCTATGTTGTCCATCATCGGATCATGGTACACCATAGTGGATAAGTCATTTTCCTTAGCAAATCGAATGCACTCAAGTTCACTTCAACACGCAACATAGCTTCTTGACCATAGAAAGTCAAAAGGAGTAACTTTTGTAGCAACATGCTTTGATATGCAATACGCCCACAAAGCTTCGACAAAATTTCATGCCACCTCCTTGAAGTCTCTTCAATCTTCTTTTTGATGAGCTTGATCAAGGTCTTATTACTAGCCTCAGCTTGGCCATTAGCTTGAGCATAGTACGGAGATGAATTGACAATCTTTATTCTATATGATTCGACAAAAGCCCTCACTTCTTTAGCCATAAGAGAAGTCCCTTGATCCGTATGTAATGTTTGGGGAATGTCGAATCTATGAATAATATGCTCTGTAATAAATTCTATCACCTCCGTATGTGTCATGTTCTTCAAAGGAACCGCCTCGCACCACTTAGTGAAATAATCTGTAGCAACCAAGACGAACATGTGCCCCTTTGAAGATGGGGGATGTATTTGGCCAATGAAGTCAAGCCCCCAACCTTTGAACGACCACGATTGCATGATAGGATAGAGCTTCGAAGCAGGCGCCACCCGAATATTTCCAAACCATTGGCATTCTTCACAACCTTTGTAGTAACGAAAACAATCGGCAACCATAGTAGATCAATAAAAACCAGCCCTTCTCAACAACCACTTCATTTTATGAGCCGATTGATGCGTACCACAAACACCTTCATGGACCTCTCCCATAGCCACTCTTGCTTGATCGGACCCCAAACACTTAAGCAACAAACCATCGACTATTCTTCTATACAGTTCATCATGTTGCGTTGTATACTTGAACGCTACCCGCCGTATGCTCTTGTCAACTTTAGTATTAGGATCCTGCAGAAAACTTATCAAGGGAGTCCTCCAATCCTCCAAATCGGTACTATGATTACTAGAATGTGAATTAGACTGATTTGGGATATCATCAGTGGCGTATGCCTCAGTAGAATTGGTTAATCCGACCGTTACAGTTGGTTGAGCCAATTCACTTGTTCCTGCACAAATAAACTTGATATCTTCATGCATTGGCTTATTTTTATATGAAAGTTATGTTTACCAACATCAAAGCCGATGCTTGTTGAGCTAGCATGTTAGCCATTTGATTCTCATGTCTAGGAATATTCGAATCTTAAATTCAGCAAGTTTGAAAATAAGACCAAGACAAGTATCAAGGCAATAAACTTTGGAATTCTCCATTAACTTGCTACACTACTAGCAATGAATCACCATAAGCCTCAACATGCTGCACATCCATGGAAGTTAACATGATCAATTCGAATAACAAGGCTTGATATTCGGCTTGATTGTTAGTGCCATAAAAATCTAATTGGCTAGACATCTCGGTCACAAGGCCACTAGGAGAAATTAAAACAATGCCAACACCTTGACTGTTGCTGCATACCGATCCATCAAAATAGAGCTTCCATAGGGAAATTGTGATGTAGTTAACTTCATCATCAAGATTTATGCTATGCTCAATAATAAAATCAGCAAGTACTTGCCCTTTGATTGCTCGCAATGGCTCAAAGACCAAATCATATTCAATTAAAGAGTTTGCCCACTTGTCTAACCACCCACTAAGAATTGACCGATGCAACATGTGCTTGATAACATCGGCTGGCATGCCACAACACATGTACTTGACAACAAATAATGTATCATCTTATGACATGCAAAGTACACGATAAGCATAATTTTTCAATATGAGCATACCTTGTCTCGGGATCAAGAAGACGATGACCAATATAAGCAATAACATACTCCTTCCCTTCATCTTTTTGGGTCATCACAGCCCCAATGACCTTCTCTTTAGTAGCAATATACAATTTAACAGGTACTCCTCTTCTAGGTGCACGAAAAACCGGCGGTGATGATAATTTCCTTTATCTTGTCAAATGCTTCTTGTTGCCTTGCCCCCAAGAAAATTTAGATTCATCGTTTTAATTTGAGTATGGGGGTGAAAGGAATAATCTTCCCGGACAGATTAGTAATAAATCTTCTCAAGTAGTTGACATCTTTCTTGCATGTGGGCGGCTCAACTCTCTTGATCTTCTCAATCCTTTTGGGATCAACCTCTATGCCTTTATCATGAATGATGAAGCCTAGAAACTTTCCAGTCGATACTCCAAAGGCACACATGAGTGGATTCATCTTCAAACCATAGCGGCGCATCCTTTCAAAAGCAAGATGCAAATCGGCTAAATAAGATTTATGGGCAGCCGATTTAATTATAATATCATCAATGTAAACCTCCATAATCACCCCAATTAGATCATGAAAAATCAAATTCATTACCCTTTGATAAGTTGCACCTGCATTCTTCAATCCAAAGGTCATCATGATCCACTCAAATAAGCCAACAAAACCGGGACAAATGAAAGCCGTCTTTGATGTGTCTTCTTCCGCCATGAAAATCTGATTGTATCCCGCATTACCATCAAGAAGGCTAATCATCTTATGTCCCGAAGCATCATTGATCAACATATCAGCTATAGGTATAGGATATTCATCTTTGGGAGTGGCTCTATTTAAATCTCTCGAAATCAACACACTCTAATCTTGCCGTTGTCCTTCTTCTCAACCGGCACAATATTAGAGACCCACTCCGTGTATTGGCATGGGACGCACGAATTCAACTTGCAACAACCTATTGATCTCCTCCTTTATTCGGTGATGGATGGCTGAATTGAAGCGCCTCGATGTTGCTTGATAGGCTTGAATCCATCCTTAATGAGGAGCCGATGCTCAACAAGATTTCGGCTTGACCCTGCATTTCAAAGTGTAGTTCCATGCAAAACAATCAACATATTCTTTGAGGAGCGCGATTAATTCAACTTTATAATCGACTCTCAAGTTTTGATTCACAAACGCCGGCGGTGCGTAGTGCCAACCCCAATATCCACTTGTCCTAAAGGGTTGGCCGATGTGAAATCTTGGCCCAACTTATTGAGCTCATCAAAGTCATCAATAGCTTCACAAGTCTCAGTCTTTTCAGCCCGATATTGTTCTAAACGACACTTTAACCATTCATGATTATCCATTAAATAATTGTATTAAGCCGACAGTCAATCGGCTTGAGGGATATAGGAACAAAACCGCCTTTAGCATAGTCTACATAATTATAAGTAGAAAGATCTCTACCTAATAAGCAACCAAAGGCGCTGTGCCCCCCGGGTTCGAATGAATCGGCAACAGCAACTTCAGTCGATGAATCCGCATGGACAATCTCAACAGCATCGCCGACCCACTGGATGAGAAACTGGTGTAGACCGGAAAGCACAAACTTATTGACATGTATCCAATTACACCCAAGTATCACATTGTAGCTCCCTTTGACATCGGTGACGAAGAAAGCAGTAGCCAAGGTCTTGCTCCCGATGGTTAACTCATAGTTAGCAATTCCCCTAGCCGGAATTGGAGCATCTCCGCCAACTCCCGTGATGGTCATGTTGGTCCTGATCAACTCCTCCTCCTTGATCCCAAGCTTGCGGAACAGCGTGTAAGGCATGACATTGACAATTGCACCGCTGTCCACTAGCATGTTGTGCACCGGAGTCCTATTGATGTGACCTCTCAAGTTGAGAGGCCGAAGGTGATCCACTCAAGTTCCGGCTTCTTGTACACAACATCCTCCACCGCAAATACCAACTCCGCTGCTGGTGGTTCCTCTTCATCATGATGAATCACGTAGTAGTCCAAAGATAGATATACTACGTTGATCCGCCCGATATGGCTCATAATCCACCATATCATAATCTTGTTCTACCGGAGCTTCCATACCTATAGCATTGGCAACCACAACAGCAAATTCCTTGGGGTCATCCCCAAGATCCTCAAAATTATCGGAATCATTTCCGTCACCTCGAAAGGAGCCACAACCGATTCAACAATTTCGGAGCAACCGGACTAGAATCCACCGGCTTAGCCGATTCTTCAATCGGCTTGGTTGGTTCGTCCATCGCCACCGGTTGGGCCAACTCCACCGGCTTAGCCGACTCCAAAGTCGGCATAACCGGCCGGCTCCACGGCACTTGTCATCCATCTTTGGCAAACCCTTGTTGGCGGTCCTTATCGCATGTTTTAGACCACCAATAAGAATATAAAATCTATCCCAAACTTAGTAAATAGGGCTTTGCACTAACAACTTCCACGAGTTTCGGTGATTGTCGCTTGCGGGAAGACAACTCCGAAAATGCACACAAATAATAAGGTGGCCCATTGCCGCCTAATATGGGTCTCAAACATGGGCCAAAATGCCAAACATGAACCCAAGAGGTGGAAGCCCAAAACCCGGTTCAACTTCATCTCGGGTCTGGATGAGTGGGTCTCGATGAACGGGCCATATCTCACTCATACGGACTCCGATTCAGGAAAGCAAATATGCGTTGCGAAGCTATCGACGAGGTCCATCCACTCACAAAGTTTGAGCCCAAACAGCCCTGGAGGTGGTGCGCGCGCGCCAGGGCGCGGCCGCGCCAGCCCGTGCCGCCACTCGGCCCCACTTTAAGGTGTCGTTGCATTTACTCAAGGGAAGGTCGGTTCGGGGGTGCGTCCGTGTGCATTGTACCTCAAACCAACGTTGGGAGGTCGGTTTCCACCTTCCATGTTGGGATGGCCCATTTGCAAGTAGCCCCGTCCTCTCTAGATATAAAAGGGGCTCTTTTCTCTTCAATCACCATCAACCATTCAAAGGGAGAAAGAGCCACCACAAGATGTTAGAGCACCACTCCAAAGGGCTATGCCCTATTAGCTAGTTAGAGAGAAGAAATCGAGATGTGAGGCATGAGAGCGGGGAGTCGCCGGGCTTGTCGGTGCCTCCTCAACCTTGTACCTCTACGGGTATTCTACTTGGCTCCCTAACGGGATCTTGGCTAAGTGAGTATTCGTGTTTCTTATAGTCTTTTATGTCTTTTGTTTAGTTGAGCTTTACCAAGCTTGTTCATGGGTTTGAATGTCCATCCTCGTGCGGATGCTCTAGTAGAGGGCCCCTGATAAAGACGGGTCACCCTGATCGACGCTAGAGTAGTAGTCGCTAGTGTAGACGTGGTGTCTAGACTAGAGGCTGCCTTTGTTTGCCTCGCACTCCACGGTTGAGGTGGTAGGCGGTAGGTGGTGACAACCCTGTCTGTAATTTGTAATCCCCCACGTCCGGGTGCGGCGTAGAGCTACAGGCCAGCATCACTTGGCAGACCAGGTGTGATCCGGTGCCTGAAGTGAGCAAGTGGAAGTATTGTATCGCTATGCTTAGGACCCTAAAGCTATAGGAATCCATCTCTACCCACCTTTCTATCTCTACCCATGGGTTGTTCCTTGGACGAATTAGCTAGAAGAAATACCTCCGTTCCCTCGTGGAAATTACGATACCCCGAATACTTCCGGTGAAGGCCACAATGGTACTTCCGCACGCTTGCGGATTCTCTCGCATACGTTAAAAAATACCAACAAGCTTTCTAGCACCGTTGTCGGGGATAGACTTTTTATCTATCTTTGGTGATAGCGCTACGAAATATCAACAAGCTTTCTCGGCACCTTGCCGGGGAACGGTTGCTATTTTCTTCAAACCTAGTTCGCCTCGTATCTTTTCTAAAAAGAAAAATATTTTTATATTTCTTTTTATAAACCAAACACACTTTGGATACGATCCTACTACCATGAAGCCCAAGATAATTTCAAATCATTTTGCTTCATAACGGGGGAGTTCTTTGAGCCAAAATTCTTTTTCAAAAAAACCAAAATTTTCATCGGCAATGAACTCCACCTAGGATTCGTAACCCTAGTTCGGGCATAGCCTTTCTCAGTCTTGATGATGAAATCATTTTAGACATCTGCATGATTTCGAGGAAATGTGTTCATGCCTAGCATTCCTGGCATGACACAATGAAATTATTATGTGAAAGTTGTTTTCACTCTCCCTCAAACGGGGAGGCGAAGCAATGAATCACTAATGTTGTAGGAAGTTTGAATAGAGACTAGGGAGAACTTAAAGACAAGTTTTGTCTTGCATTCTCCCTTATGTCCCATATCAACTCTCTACCATGGGCAATCCTTGATCTCAAGTAGAATGAGAAGGAATCCATAGGTGCAGCCTAGGCAAGGCTTACAATGTTAACACATGCCGACCTAGACTTGTCTTCACCTAATGACGTGCACTCGCATCTTTTTGGGTATAGACATAGATGTTGCCCTATGATTTGACATAACCAATGGAGGGTCGTTTTTTACGCAAAACCATGACGGAATAGAGGAAAAGCTTTGTTAGTATCGTAGAGAAGCATGCTTCTCCCATCATAGAGCCTTAACCCCTTCATAAAAGGGCATGTCAAGCTTTGAGGAAACCTTATCAATCGAATCTTTGCCCTTGCTAGATTCATTTGTAGAGCCCTCACCCGAACCACGAACACCAAAGAAAGGAATGTTTTATCCTTTGAAGTTCGCTATAAAACTCGAGGATTATGGCAAAACCTCGAGCATTTCTTGGCACATAAATCAAGCATTTATTTCTAAGGAAGTCTCCTCTAACAAGGAACATTCATAAAAATAGTTGTCGAAAGTGAAACGTTTTTCCGAAGCAATTCGATTCTTTCACCTTCCATGACTATATTTTGTTCGTTAGATGAGACTCCTTAGAAGCCCTACACAACCACATAGTCGGACTTTTCCCTGCAAACCCTTTTGGAAACATGCCGCTAGTCCCAACTAACAAAACTCTTCAAAAGTCCATCAAGACTCATCTCGAGTGTTGTGGGATTGTATTAGGGCCGTGCCATTTGAAATAAATCGAACCGAGGTTTACATAGACCTTCATTTTTTATGCCATCCTCGATGATTCAACTTCTCATAAGGTGCTCTTCGAAAATCATGTGCAAAAAGAACTATCTCAAAAAGAGCCCTGATGAGAAGTTGAGTATTTTGCTGCTGCTAGCCTTATCTCTTGCCCTGGGACCCAAAGGCAAAGCAAAGCTACCTGTTCAAGCAAGCAAGGTTTGAGCTTCCTTTTCATCTTTGTGAAATGGAACGTCCACCTTCGCCCTTGCTCGAACAAAAGACATGTCCCTCTGACCATGAGAACATTGCTCTTGATAATGGTCTAGAGTCAATGTTCATCCTTCATGATATATCTTTTAAGGACAGAAAACTTCCATACCATGGACATGCCTGAAGCAACAACTCTAGAGTGAATCCACTAACGAGCATGCTAGGGTCACTTTTGAGGCTCATGTTTCATGCTCGCCCTTGGGATCTCTAGAGTTTGTTCCGCTTCTGACCATGTGCTACTACGAGAATCCCAATCACCTCTTAACACTTGCTTCAAAACTTTTAAGAGGATGGTTTCGGATGGCTACCATAAACACTTTCAAGTCTCGTAGTAGCACGATGGTACTAACCTTGCAGCTCTAGCATCTATGCCCAATGCTTGGCGGCTAACACCGCCATTGATAGCCGCAAGATGAAATTCCATGTCCACTTAAGACCATAACTTAAGCACCGCTAGGGAGATACCTTGATTATCTTTGAAACAAAAGCAAGGTCATGTTTTCAAGTAGTATGCACCCTCGGGTATTCCTGTTGCTAATCATCTCGGGTTGAAAACGGGTCATACAACACTTGCAAACGAGGAGCGACATCAAGACAAGCCTTGATTCTCTTGGGTGATGGAACACAATCACAAGGGGATCGACATTACACTTGACTTTTACACAAAAGTCTAAGTGTGGGGGAGGAAGCGAGAAGCCCATGTTCCACACACACCAAGAGACACCAAAAAAAAGAGAAAAAAGAAATAATAAAAAAGAGAGAAAAAAATAAGAAAGAGAGAGAAAAATAATAAGTGGTGAATTCAAGTTGATGTCGGCCTCACCTTGCTAAAAAGAAAAAGACGAGAAGAAGAGAAAGAGCAAGGGTTCTCTCCTTCTCGGACCTTTGCTACCATCAAGACCCGTGGTCCATGCATACTAGCTATGTGTGACCTAGGGTACCAAACACCCGAGCTGAAATCCATGACGCCTTGGCAAACCCAAAATTTCCATCGGCATACACTACCGGTGAGTACGCTGGTAAAGCAAAGGTAATGTTCACTAACTTGTTTACTCATACTCGTCTCCATGGACATACAAAATCTGGCTTCCTCGCTTATGTCATATGCTCGGTTTGGGTGTGCTCGTTGACGGCCATCCATAGGCTTTTTAAATTAAGCGTGGTGCTTAGGTTAAAATTGCCTTCTTTGATCAAATTTCAGCATGGCGTTAAAATTTGGTTAATGAGCTTGAGTTGTTGGTGTAAGCATTGGGGAGTATTTTGTTATGGAGATAAATCAAGGTCTATTTTACTTTGCAACTTAATCTTGACCTTGTTTGAGTTACGAGTTGGTTGAGCAAATGAAAAGAAAGGTTTAAAAAAATTAAAAAAAGGTTTATTTGATCAATAAAACTCGGCTCCCCGGTTTTCCAACTAGTAGAGCCCGTGTTTGTTTTTTTTGTTTTCTTCTTAAATAAAAAGTACAAGAATAAGTGTGGGGGAGATCTCTCGAACAATACTAACACATGCATTCGAGATCTCTCCAATACAACGCACAACATCAAGCGAGACAAGAGGACGAGAAGAAAAAGATTCAAGAGAAGAACGGTTGACCTTCTTGTTCAACCAAACTACTCTTTGATTCACTCCCTCATCTTCGGTGATGGTTTGTGCAACTCTACCCTCACATCTCTAAAGTTTTAAAGTTTAAGATTTATTAAAATTAAAAAGACAAAACTTTTTCTCGGTGCTATCCTTTGATACGATTTGCATACTCTTTACTCCTTACTAATATGCCTATGCCTTGTGAACAAGTTATCAAAGGGACCCCATGTTATCTAAGTAATTGGAGTATGTGATATAGCTGGATGATTTGAACCTTGCTTTGTTTATAAAGAACTTGGGATTTATTTTACAAAAAAAACCAAAAATACAATGGCATGCTCCTCAATGATTATGAAATACCCACCAGAGCCATATGATTTATCTATAGTACAAACCCTTCATACGTTGCTTGTTCGTACAT
Organism: Themeda triandra; assembly: GCA_018135685.1. Lineage (NCBI taxonomy): Eukaryota > Viridiplantae > Streptophyta > Magnoliopsida > Poales > Poaceae > Themeda > Themeda triandra. Next base: position 73,848 of record JAENPR010002014.1, read on the forward strand.
TGAGTTCAGTCAGGATCGTTATTACCAATGCGAGATTATGACCTTACACCCACGATTGAGATTCACTTGCACCCACCAAATAAAAAGCCAACTCTTACACCGAGAGTCGTGCACAACCATGCACCCCTTTCCATGCGCCAACTCTTACACCAAGAGTTGCGCACCATCTTTCCACCAAATAAAAATGCCGATACTTATCCTGAGGATCGCGCAATCATTAGCCACCAAAAAATACTCCTTGCATTTTCATCATGACGTCTCTCTCCATTTTCATTAATCATTTATCAGAGATGGGCTAATCATTCATTCGAAAAAAAAGAGGAAAGAAAGAGAAAGGTAGGGTAGTGCAATAACTCAACGGGAAAATCTTAAATCCCCGTCAAAAAAGAAAAAAAGTGAGAAAGAAAAGAAATAAGTTTTTCGCTCATAGCCCATACTCTACCTTCATCATCATCATTATTCAAAAAAGAGAGAGAGAGAGACAAGATGCATGGAGTACCAAAAAATCCAAAAGTAGGAACAATTTTTCCATCCACACACTTGCACGCCTCAATCAAGGTGTATGGCTTAATCTCCATATGGTTCGATCCTTGACCTTACCATATATGTGATACAAGTATGCCCACTTTACATACCTACTCAAAACTCCACTCTCAGCTTTTTAGTGGTAGGAAGAAGGCAAAACTCAAAATGCCTTTGGTGAGGTTATTATACACATTGAGCGATTGAGTGAATCATATGAGGAGCAAGGCTATCTTTTCTTTTATAAAACCATTTAAAAAAAAACCCAAGTGTCCGATATAACCGATGCAAGGGGATTTGAATCCATGTTGTTCCATTATTCAATTGCCTAAGATATACTGGTAGACAATTCAAAAGTTCACAAGTGCGGTGAAGCTTGGAATAACTTGTATGCAAAGTTATACATCAAAGAGATGAGCCTTCTTAGTCCTAAAGCTTTACTCGAGGACGAGTAAAGAGTAAGTGTGGGGGATCTTGTTGGCGGTCCTTATCATATGTTTTAGACAACCAATAAGAATATAAAATCTATCCCAAACTTAGTAAATAGAGCTTTGCACTAACAACTTCCACGAGTTTCGGTGATTGTCGCATAGGAAGATAACTCCGAAAATGCACACAAATGGGCCAAGGAACACAAGAAAACCATGAAATAATAAGGTGGCCCATTTGCCAGATAATATGGGTCTCAAACATGGGCCAAAATGCCAAACATGAACCCAAGAGGTGGAAGCCCAAAGCCCGGTCCAACTTCATCTCGGGGATGAGTGGGTCTCGAAGCAGGCCATATCTCACTCATACGGACTCCAATTCAGGCAAATGCATATGCGTTGCGAAGCTATGGACGAGGCCCATCCACTCACAAAGTTTGAGCCCAAACGGACCTAGAGGTGGCGCGCACGCGCAAGGGGCGCGGCCGTGCCGGCCTGTGCCGCCACTCGGGCCCCACTTTGGCGTGTCGGTGCATTTACTCAAGGGAAGGTCGGTTCTGGGGTGCGTCCAGGTGCATTGTACCTCAAACCGACGTTGGGAGGTTGGTTTCCACCTTCCATGTTGGGATGACCCATTTGCAAGTAGCCCCCTCCTCTCTAGATATAAAAGGGGCTCTTTTCTCTTCATTCACCATTAACCATTCAAAGGGAGAAAGAGCCACCACAAGATGTTAGAGCACCACTCCAAAGGGCTATGCCCTATTAGCTAGTTAGAGAGAAGAAAGCAAGATGTGAGGTGTGAAAGCGGGAATTCGCCGGTCTTGTCTGGTGCCCCCGACCTTGTACCTCTACGGGTATTCTACTTGGCTCCCTAACGGGATATTGGCTAAGTGAGTATTCATGTTTCTTATAGTCTTTTGTGTCTTTTGTTTAGTTGAGCTTTATCAAGCTTATTCATGGGTTAAAATGTCCGTCCTCGTGCGGATGCTCTAGTAAGGCCCCTGATAAAGACGGTCACCCCGATCGACGCTAGAGTAGTAGTCGCTAGTGTATATGTGGTGTCTAGACTAGAGGCTGCCTTCATTTGCCTCGCACTCCACGGTTGAGGTGGTAGGCGCGGTGGTGATGACCCTGTCCGTCCTTTGTAATCCCCACGTCCGGGTGCGGCGTAGAGCTACAGGCCAAGCATCACTTAGCGGACCCGAGGTGCGATCCGGTGCCGAAGTGAGCAAGTGGAAGTATTGTATCGTATGCTTAGGACCCTAAAGCTATAGGAATCCATCTCTACCCACCTTTCTATCTCTACCCTTGGGTTGTTCCTTGGATGGATTAGCTAGGAGAAATACCTCAAGTTCCCCGTGGAAATTACGATACCCCGAATACTTTAGGCGAAGGCTACAACGGTACTTCCGTATGCTTGCGGATTCTCTCGCATACGTTAAGAAATACCAACAAGCTTTCTCGCGCCGTTGCTCTGGGATATACTTTTATCTATCTTTGGTGATTGGCTAAGAAATATCAACAACCCTCTTGACGATTCTCAAGAGCTTGCTTCTTCAATTTCACGGCCCGGCGTGCCGCAACTTCGCTTTTGGGTCTTATCCAAGTTAGGTGGGCACCACTTGGGTTGTGTATATTTTGGATCCCTTGGTGGCTTCTCTTTCTTCTCTTCTCCGGCCAACTTCCTTCATGATTTCATCTTGTTTGCTTGCTGGAATTTTGCTATCAATCACAATCGGTTCATTGTCGGTAATCTTTTCGAGCCGGCATTGACCGATGATGACTTGTGGTGCGGGAACTTTCTTTGGGGCAACCTCCTTAGGCGCCTCCACCTTCTTTGGAGCTTCAATCTTCCTAGGAATATGAGCTTGCTGCATAGGTGTCTTTCCCCTCCCCGCAAAGATTGATCATTTAGTGGAAGTTCATGTCTCCTTCCGTTAAAGTCCGATGGTTGAATCAATCGGTTAAAAGATGAAATGGTTCACTTGATATCCAAGAAGCACCTCCACCCCTTCGATGCACCGGATGTAACATTAGGATAGGCACCCACACGCCTGGGCGCCCCACTCGCGACAAAGGTAGAACAGTGGGAGCGGAGCACCGGGTGGTCCCCAACGAGATGGACGAGCACAAGCAACCCGTGAAGAAGGACCAACCGATAGAGTCATAGCCTTTTTTGCTTATCTTCATCTTCACGCTTAGGGAGGCGTAGACTCTCTTTTTTTATTGATCGATTCTCGAGAATTGGCCTTTTGTTGTTTGTACTTCGCTATAAGCCGATCAAAAGTACAAAGTGGCTTCACCATGGGTTTCTTGACTTCTCGCTCTTTCTCTTTCCAAACTCCCACCGGGCTTGTGTGGAATGAAGGTGCGGGTCACATGAATGCTAGGAAGAGAAGTAGCCTTCGGAAGGTTGAGGAGCCGGTTGACCGATTACAACAATCGATTTGGCCGACTTTGAAGTACCAGGATCGTTCTTGCCGGCTTGAGTGGCTTGGGCGCCACCTCCAACCGTGCTAGATGGGTTGGCCGGGTCGGTCATTGTTGGCTCGGCTTTTGTACCATCTTTGCCTTTGCAATGCTTCCGCTCGATCTAGCGGTGATTATTAGCTTATTCTTGCCTTCTTGATCCTTCTCCACCACCACTTGTCGCTCGAATTCTTTTGGACATTCGATGGATAGGATGTGGTTCGCCGATGATGACATTGTTGCCTTTAGCTCCATCGGCTTGGCTCTGACGAATCAAAATGAGTCCCCGCCTCAATGGTGTTGGCAGGAAGGGGTTCCTTGCATGATCTCCATGTGCAGACTCAATCGTCCCTCATTAAGGGCCGATTGTATCCATCGACGAAAGTAATTGCAATCATTAGTTGTATGAGAATAAGAATTATGATATTTGCAATAAGCTCTCTTCTTAATCTCATCTGTAGAAGGTATAGTATAATTAATTCTAATGTGTCCGATTTTGAGCGGTTCATCGAAAATACGTGCCATTTAGAAACATCAAAGGTATATTTAACTTCTTCATTCCGATTCTTTTGATCGGTTTGAGAGAAGGGAAAGTCACATGTTTATTCTCTCGCTAGCCATCTAATTTTGCAAACATTGCACTCATGACTATCATCATCTCAACAATCCGAAACAACATCAAAAGTATCTTGTTCGAACGATGAGTTTTATATGACTCGTGAGACTCTTTAAGGCGCGATTCTGCCCAATAGTTAGTTTTTCAAAAATGAATACCATCGGGAGTAAACGACCTTCTCAATGAGGTGGTTGAAATTATTAAATTGCACATTCTCAAGTTTTTCACGAAGCCTAGAATGTAAACCATTAAAGCAAAGATCAACCAAATCTCTTTCAGAGATCATCAATTGAAAGCATTGGTTCTTAATCTCTCTACACCTCTTAAAGAAATCAAGAACAAGCTCATCACGCCCTTGACGAACCGATGTAAGATGTGACAATCTAGTTTCTTAGACTCCGTATAAAAATGGCTATGAAATTTCTCCTCAATTGAGCCCAAGAACCAATAGTGCATGCGGTGTTGATAAATCTTACGCAGTTACCAGAAATAGATAAATATTCTAGTTCACCGGCAATGGCGTCAGAAATGCCTGTTGACACTTCTTAGCGAACACCGACTAGAGTAAGGATAAACGATCGGTGTCCGGTAGCTATGCCTACTACAAACTTAGAACTACTACCGGAGAGGGTGTCACAATTCCTCCTAAGACTGACTTAAGAATGCTAAGCAAAGCTAGATTCTAGTGACGACGTAAGACCGACCAAGGGTAACTACGCAAGCGCACAAAAATTTTAGCACTTCAACCGGTGAGTATTCCGGTGTCGAATTTGTAGTTCACTCACAGGAAGTGGATTAAGACTCTCTAGCAAATGGGTGTTGGATATCCGTGGGTGGTTCTACCCAATCTAACCTATCGATGTTGATAAAGGGGTAAGTGTTGATAATGGATATGAGTGATAGACTAGGGTAACCAAGAGGGTATAACTAGGTGGGAGGACAACAAGTGAGTATGGACTCCTGTATCTAACTATACTTCGTGTTCTAATCCAACTAATGTAACGGCTTAACTAAACTAACGCCAGACAATCATGTGATAGGGAAGTCGCCTGATAAACAAAAGGAGGGGTTACCTCCGCTCCAAAGTGGATCTTTGGCTTATGGTCGCCCTACGGCCTAACCGGGCGCAAATAGAACCGGAAAGGAGACGGAGTCTGTCATGACTCGCTCCGCTAATATATGTCGAAAGAGAATGGATATACCAATCGGCGATAGGCAAGATCCACTATTAAGCACTAGCCTAAGCACCTTGCTTAATCTAGTCCAAGACTCCGGATTACCACTTAAGTAACCTCGCCCCGATTGGTGTGAAACACACACAAAGGATCTAGACACTAAACTAGCTAAGACTCTACACTAAAGAGATTAAGACACAACACTACTACACTAGTATAGTAGTGCACTAAGTAATTGCGAAAGTAAAGTACTCAAAGTAAAGACTTAATAAAGTAAAGCAAGACTATATTAATATAAGAAAGTACTAAAAGAGTAAAGGTACAAGAGCTATACCAAGATTCTCCAAAGACGACTAAAGACCCGAGCTTCGCTCGACTCAACTCTAACTCCCACTCTAGACTAGACTACACTACTCTTGATCTCCCCAAGAGAGCTTGAGCTTGAGAACACTATTGTGGACTACTTGGGGACACTTTTCAATGAGGTACTAGGGGGTATTTATAGTGGGAGGGGTGGAGTAGGGGTTACTCCACCGCCACGCGCTGGATCCGTGTGCTCCGCCATACTCCGGTTGGATCAAACCGACCTTCCCACCGACTTGAATGGACGTCTCCTGGGTGTAGACACCCGGAGGTCATGCGGAAGGCGGTGGAAGCAAACCGACCTTGAGGCCCACTTGTAGGTCGGCCGAGCCGTGGGTTGGCTGACCTCGTGGGTCACTCCGCTTCTAGAAAGGTCGGTGGTCACGAAGGGCAAAGTGCTAAGGTGTCGGGCCACCGTGGCTTGGTCGTCGGCATTGGGTCCCCTGCCACCCGGTGAGCTTCCCGTGCGTACGGCTTGTCACGTGTAGTCTTGTCCGGTTGGGTTCACTTGATATCTTGGTTGCTTCTGTGGGATCCTTGGTCCAATGTACATAATTGATTGGAATGTTGAGGTGTGGTACATTTGGATCCGTGGATCAGTCTTTCGTAGCATGTCGGGACCCCTGCTTGGTGGCGGATCCCGTGAGACCGGCACTAGGTCGGTAGACACGGGTTGATCTCACAGACCTACGCCTTCCCGCATTTCACAAGCTAAGAGTACAAGTGGAACTTTATTAGTGATAAATATGCTCAAGTGGCAGCTTATCTTCCTTATCGAGAATTCGTTGACGGGTTTAAGGTGTACAAGTGGTCTTTATTCCCGTCAGCAGGCAATGAAGTAAACCAAGCAAATGCGGTGCGGTAAGGGGATAAAGGAAAACAACATACTTTCATGTAATCAAAGGCACAAGCTTCTCCTAGTTGGAGCTAAAAATATGCTCACATGCTCCATAGAAGTTTTATTATCACTACACTAAATATCTGAAATTCGTATACTTTCCAACCCTCTAGAGCACAAGAAATCAAAGCGGCGGGGTATGGTTTGTGGTAGGTCGTCTTGCTAGGCCTAAGTGATACACCTAAAGTTTCCTCAGAGACTTAAACAAATTTTTCTTAAACCGATTAAATGTGTCCGTATAATCGGCATGCGGGGTATTCTAAGAGCTACTTTATTTGAGAATAACGTAGTGACTCTTGCTGGTGCGGGAGTGATACATTTCCGTCAAGACTTATTTGTTTGTAGGAATTTGGTTCATGTAGAGCGGCCAAATTTTCGCAAAGGTAGCCACGGGCTTAGGTTTAGCAGTCGGTCTTACTTGCTTTTGTGTTTTGAAGACCGATTTGCTTTCTATTCGTCGTATAAAGGGATTGATTCTCATAAAAGTTAAGAGGCATACCATATTCATATTCTACTTCTTCAACATCCGTTCATCCGAATCGGCCGCTTTTCCTTCGAACTTATCGAATCTAGCCATGATCATATTAATTACGGTAGCTAAATTATTATCTACAACCGTTTTATGACCATCTAACATAGCAAAGATAATCGGCATGAGTAGGTACGAATCATCATCATACTTAGGCTTATCAGGAATTTACCTTGGCCCCCGAAGATGATGAAACTAGCACCTCGCGGAAGTCGCTCCGCATTGCTTCACCTTGTCCTTCGTCCCTTCTTCGCCAACTCCTCAAAGAAAGCCTTGCAAACGCATCAAGTTGGGTTTCGGACTTGCCACAGGCTCATCTCGGGAAGCTCGTCCATGCTCGAGGGCATATGATATTCTTAGGTGCACCTCGGACGACCTTTGTTCTCGCTCGAAGATCCCTCTTAGCCGCCCCCATATCGGTAGATGGATACCGGTCGGCGCTTTGCCTTCCTGCCGGAGTCGCTTAAAATGTGTGTTGATCTTAGAATTTAGCCAACACAGGGCAGGCTGGCTTTGGACGCCCTAAAGGTAGCTCGAAGCGACATGGCGCAACGCGATGCAACGTAGTGTGACCGCAAACCGTCTAAAGATCGATGTGGCCGATGTAGAGCTCGTTGACGGTCATGAAAATCCTAGAACAACCTCAAGGAAGACCCGTGGGAGGATGCACGCAGGGATCCACAAACCAAACGGATAGCGCCTAGGATCACGGAAACTCGCGGAGAAGCGCCGGATAACAAGTAGATGGGTTGAAGAGAGCAATTAGGGCTGAGAGGTAGAAGAAGATAGATAGATCGATGTCGATCGTGTTGGTTTGGTGTTCGATTGATTGGATGGGATCAATCGGTACGTGATCCTCTCATATATATAGAGGGGGGTGGTCTTATCAAAGATGAAACTCTTTCAAAACTCGTACATCAAGTTTCCCACGAGCAAAATTACCAAAAACGCGATTCGTAAACGATCGGTCTCGCGGCATGCGCCGAACGCGTCACGGTGCTCGCGTCGCGGCCCCGCGCCTCGAGATGGCCTCGTAAGGCGTCGACGTCTTGCCGGGCGCTTTTGTACGCCGCGTCCGGCGCCGTGTTGTTTTGCGGGCTTTCCGTGCACGCGTCGCCACGTCGGCAAGACGTCCGAGGCCTCAGCGTCCAAGCCCCGAGCAGCTGCGGGCCGTTGACGGAGCGTCCGGCGCCCGGCCCGCAGCGCGTCCGGCGCTTTGGGCCGCTGCTGACTGCTTGGGGAGCGTCCGTGGTACAGGACGCGTCCGGCGCCGTCCTGGTGCCGAAAATGCCGTGCGCCCGTTCGTCGATGCGTTGACCCTTCCTTAGCCAATTTTTTAGCGTCAACAAGGACTTTATGTTTTTGGTCTCGTGTGCGGGCACGTTAGTTGCACATGTCTTTTGCAACCTTGATTAGACTCGGGAATATACTTTCACCCTCCTGCACAGATGGCTGAGGAAATTAGTGGCACATATCTTTGTAAAAAAAAGCCGAGAAAGTTGGTGCCACATTTGTTTGTATCCCTTGATTGCTATATAATCGGGATTGCTAAAACATCTTCGATCTTTTTTTTTCTAATAAGACTATTTATAAACTGCAGCTTATAATCGAGTTTCAATCCCAAAATACGCCTAGGCCGCCCAATTCTAACCAAGGCCTCGTTTAGATTTCAGAATTTACCACCAAATTTATTTATGAAAAAGAAGATTCTACAATCACATCAAAATCTGACACATCGTTGAAGTCTTAAATGTAGATAAAATCAAAAGTAATTCACAGTTTGATTCTACTTTCATGAGATCTAACATTTAAGCCTTAATTAATCAATATTGACATGATTTTTACTAAATACAAATGAAATCTTTCTGATGGCACATTTATGGCGTTCACCAATTTGGCACTCCTAAATTGGGAATCTAAACAAGGCCCAAGCCTATGTCTGGGAATTGGTAAAGCCTTGGACGTCGTCTTTCCCACAGCCAGAGCCAGTGAGCGCCATGTCCGTCTGCTGCTGCTCGCCGCCGCCGGCAGATCTTCTTCCGGACGACCTCCTCCAGGATGTCTTCCTCCGCCTGCCATCGGAACCCGGCTTCCTTTTCGCAGCCTCCCTCGTCTGCCGGGCGCTGGCGCCGCCTCGTCCGCAGCCCAGCATTCCTCCGCCGCTTTCGCGCATTCCATCGAACACCTCCCGTGCTAGGCTTTTTCCAGAACCTCTGGACACTCAGCGGCCCCCTGCTGGACCACGTCCGCTTCGTCCCCACCGCCGCCACCTCCACGAGGTTCCCCGCCGCCTGGCTCGCGGTACTCGGTGCTTGACTGCTTCCACGGCCGCCTTCTCCTCTACAGCTCCGCCGACAAAGAGTTCCTTGTCTGGGACCCCATGACCGGGGACACGCACTATGTGAGCGCGCCCCTGATTTGGTCTGCGGAGATATCGCCGCGGGCATAGCCAGCGCTGCCGGGCACGATGACCTCACCGATTGCCACTCGAGCCCGTTCCAAATCGTCTTGTTGAATAGCAAGGTAAACGATCCATACTGGGTATCTGCTTGCGTCTACTCCTCAGAAACGGGCACTTGGGGCGATTGGGCTGCAATTGGAACCCGTCCACTGTTAGTTCGGAAGCAAACGCCCATGTGGGCAATTCTTTGTACTGGAAGCTTGATTTTGCCGAGGAAGACAGTAATCACATTCTTGAGTTTGAACTGCATGGCCAGAGATTGGGTTTGATTGAGCTGCCCGAGGGCATTAAGGAAAATTACATGTCGGATATTCACGTTATGCCGGCAGAGGATGGTGGCATCGGTTTTTCTGGCGTGAATTGTTCTAGTATCCATCTTTGGTCAAGGAGAATTGACTCTGAAGGTGTGGCGGCGTGGGCACTGCTCAGGATAATTGATATGGAGAAGCTCACTCTCTCTGGTGTGCCAGTTGGAGATATGTTCTTATGGTCTTCTGCAGTTGCATTTGCTAGGGAGAGTGATGAGCTTTTCCTGCAGGCAGAAGCTGGCATCTTCATGATCAATCTCAGGTCAATGCAGCTCAGGAAAGTGCTTGAAGCAAGTGGCTCAGCTATTTATCCTATGCAAGCTTCTACACTCGAGGTACTAGTCTTGACTGATTGTCCTAATATATTTCTATGGGGGCTAACTCTTCAGATCAGTCTGATCTATTCGTCGAATATGCATTGATAATCATCTGCATAAAACAGTTTTTCCATCACATTTCTTGTATAGACAAATGCTATCCTTGAAATTATGATACCTTTTCTTTTCAGCTTCCTACAGATCTCTATGATTCTTCCATAGGTCAGACTATATATAAAGTTGAGGCGCTGAAGGAAATGTACTCAGTTTGAACCATTAGAATGTCAACTGAATAATTTGATTGACATGATTCTCTAAGATATGCCACTACCTCTTGATTAAGTATTATTTACAGGAGCCAATCCTTATCTCTTTTATCTTTTAATCACATATCATTTCAGCCCATTCTTGGATAATGATGTGCAAATGTCTAAGGATCACGTGTGACTAGTAGTTGTGGCCCAATCTTCTCGAAGGAGAACTTGATAACAATTGTTGCCCATACTTTTAGTGCCCTTGCATGTCCCAAATTATGTAGTCTTTTCAGCCATGAGTTGTGCACTTGGAGAATTTTTTAGAACACCATGTTATGGATCAAAACCATCATCATCCCATGTCGTTTCATATGCTCCATCATTCATAAGAACAATAAAGGAACTACCTGAATGCATCAATGAATCTGCAACATTGTTTGTAACGAATGCAAGGTTAGCATTCACCTCCAGCATCGTTCCTTCTCTAACTGTTTTTGCCCGCTTTCTTGTAATTGGTCCAATAATGTCAGTAGCATTTTGTTTAGGGGTGGAAGAAGTATCAATGCTGGGGATGTTCTCATCCAGATAACATAAGAGAAAACATACCAATTTTAGTTTTTGTAGGTGAAACTAGCACCTATATTAATGTAAAGAGATAAAAAAAAGTATGCTACTTTGATTTAATTTCTTCCTGTTTCCAGTTTCCACCAATTCATTCTTGTTCTGATCGCCCAAATTCTTCCGCGTGAATTTCATGTGTTTTAAGGGCCCCCGACAATGAAAATGATGAACATGCTTCACAAACTAAGCCTTAATTGATCTACAATTGTCCTGATTAGGTGAAAGCGTATAGACATGCTTGTGTTCATTATAACTATGAGGCTGATACGATAGACTTTGCTTGACTCTATTATCACCGAATAATTTGTTCAGACTTTCTTAGTGTTGAAGCAACTGCTAAGTAGTTTTTATATGAGTTATTATCTGAATATGCAATAGTTTGTCCCACTAACTGAATATTTTCTCTTTCTCATTTTATTCTTAGGTTGTGACATTGTGGGCATAGATGATAGAGACGAATAATTCTTGCTTTATCAGTTTGGGAGGTAATGAAGGTTTATTATATCCTTGTCAAAAAAAGGTTTATTCTATATCACACATACTTTTGCATAGGCTCTCTAGAACCAGTTGTATGAATTATGATCATTGTGGTGTGTACTGTAGTTAGCTAGATTATAAAACATACATGGTATGAATATCTGATATTGATGTTTGTTAATATGCACAAATAATGATAAGTAAAGTTGTTGGTCTCCCTGATATACACAAACTAATGATAGTTAATTAATTAGGCAAATTTCCACGGAATGTAAAAAGATCAACTCAAGAAAACGCAAAGTTGTGACCTATTAGATTTGCAAGCATATGCTTATTGGAGTACTATCAGTGGAATTATTTTAGCTTTTTGGTCTAGTTGTTAATTAAAATAGTACTGTCTTCTACCCAAGGCCCGATTCAGACCTAATTAACACCAATTAGCTTCGGTATTGTAAACTTGTTGTGACTTTGATCAGATTTCGCCCCCGTTGTTGGCATGGCCAAAGCTGTCAGATCTGCCGCCAGGGAGGAGCCGGTGCTCGAAAGTCAATTATGGACAGGCTAATTATAAAAAAATAGAAGCAATGTCTTTGCTTCTCTCTCTATATAAGTGAACAATTCTAAAAGTAAGCGATGTATAAATCAAATGCTATCGGGATGATAGAATCATACTTTGTAGAATCACTTATTATGGTATGAATATCTGATAATGATGTTGATGATATACATAAATAATGATAAGTAATCTCGCTGGTCTCCATGATATACATGTACAAACTAATGATAGGTATTTAATTAAGGGAACTGCTTCAGTACTCCTTAATAAAAATTACACGAATCTCAAAGCAGCTAGTTAAAGAAATTAATCATTTTATATTATTTTTTTCTCGAACACGCAGGAGAGCTGCATATCATTATATTAATAAAAGAAAGAGTCATACATAGACTGAACCCCCCACACTCACTCACTCACTACATGTAGAATAAATCACCGGTTGAAGAAAGGGAAAGCACCTCGACCAAAGCAACTAGCAGTTGGTTAGCCTGCTCCTCAGGCAGGGAGCAGGAAAATCCCTTTAGCTCCTGCCAGCTCCAGCAATGAGCCTCATCTCTGGCCAAAGCCATGACCGTATTAACATTTGGGGCTGCCTGTTCACTTACAATTGTTTCTATGCCGCCTGTTGTGAATATTACTATATTGCCATCCTGCTAACCCTAGA